>CAIGRN010069740.1:0-26937 GCA_903798345.1 Fraxinus anomala
AAATTTAATATGATGTAAAAGTCAAGGAGTAAGTTGCAAATATTATAAATTGAATTGTATTAGGTCTAGGGTTCGAGGATGGAAAGAAGGAAAATGGCGCTGCAATTTCGCTAGACTGTCACCCTGACTTCGCTCGAGCGGTAGAAACAGAAACATGGTCCCTCGTCGTCGCCTTACCCTCGTTCGAGCGACAACCTGTCGCTAAGCTCTCGCTCGAGCGATAGTGTCATCCGAAAATTTTTAATTCACGTTTTAAGGCTTTTTATCCGGCTCATTCAATTCTAAACGTACAGTATAAATACCAGCACGTCTCTGAACGATTTTTTCTAAGGTTGAACATTGAGAGAACACATACTACTTCATCAAATTCATCCATATCTTTCAACCTTCATTGTTCGATTTGTTCTTAGCGGTGAAAACATCAAACCCACTTAATCCAAATATCAAACTGCTTACTTTCTAAACATTTGGCAGAGTTCTGAACATCAAGGGAAAGTGACTGGAGTTTCAGTTGTTGTTGGAGAACGTGGAGCTCTTTGTTAATCTATACGAGATAGATGAATTCAGAAAGTATGGAGTTGGTGTAGGAGCATGCAATCCAGGTGGGCTTTGAAAATTGCAACCGGGAGTTGGTGCACGGACACGCAATCTAGAAGGTATGTGGGATTTACGGTCAGGAGGTCAAAAAGTACTAGTGGTAGTAGTGTTTGACGGGACTGTAAGGTAAAATTCGCTTATAGTGGAGTTTTGACTTACAAAGTGTCCGAAGTTTTTATCTAGTTGGGGTTTCTCCGTTATTATTCTGTGTGTTATTTACTATTTTCATATAATTGCGGCAGTTCAACATAGGGAAATTGAATTGATTGATTAACCTCTAGAGATAATTAAAAGTGACTTGTTGCTATTCAATTATTAGTTTTTAATTCCGCATAATCACATATTCATCCCCTCTCTAAGTGTATTTTGGGTCAAACCTCGTAATTTCACTAATGGTTAAAATTAATTTTGTCAAAAGATGTAACCGTTAGGAAGTGAAACCTAATTTTTTTTTCACTCCATATAATTGATTTTTAATTCATTTCCTCTCCAAATTATGTCAAAATAATTTCCAAATTATTTTGAGTTTCACGTTCGATATTTATTATTCGATATCTTCCATTCTAAAAGAGTACAGTCAAACGCTAGTTCGCCGTTTAAAATTAATATTGTGCTATATTAATTTTAAAAGAAGCGTGTGATGGACATCCATTTGATCCTGCTAGCACATGGGGCGAAATCCATATTTGTATGCACGTGTTTATGTTAACGGAATATAATTTATGCACCAATTTATCTAACATGTAGCGTTGTCCCTAAACAATGCCCATATGGTAGTATAAACAAATAAAACATTGAAAGAGGAGAAGAAACCTCTCAGCGAGCCTGTTCTTGAAAGTCTGACGACAAACACGGTTCCAACGAAGAGCTTGAGTGAGCATCCAGTAAAAGCCGAACCACAGCTCGGCTCCAAACATTCCAATCCATCCGAGTTTTCCAACATCTGTAAATCCTGCAATATGAGTTGCTCTGTAAACCCAAATGAAAATGATTCCAACAAAGTTTGAGGCTGCAAATAGCTTGTAAATTATTCTGCCCTTTGTTTTCTTGGTTTCAAACAGTGGAAAATGACTATCATTTATCATCACCATGATTTTCCCAGCCTTTTTTTTTTCCAGATCTGGTATATATAAAATTGCAATTTTTCAATGTACCTTTCAGCTATCTCATTTGAATAATGTACGTGTGCAGAGCCGACCATTATAATAATCTATCTCATCTTTAAACAGACGTGAGCTTTTGGCTTTATATAGAAGACATTTTCAAACCTTGCAAGTGGTCGTTCACACCTTTGGCATAATCTTGATAGACTTGAGTGCTGCACAAAATGTTGAACAGCAACATTTTCAAAAATGCTAAATTTACACGGGGTTGAGGGGCCCATGGCCCCCCTTACACGGGAATGTCACATGTAGCATGTCTCTAACATTTTTTACAACAATACTATAGGTAAAGAAAAATTTTCACAAAAATCGTACAAATTATCATTGAAATACGACCAAAAAAATTGTGCTTGGTGCATATAGGGAGCACTATAATGGTGTCCATAATGGACACATGATGCTCTCTATTGGAGAGGGTGCGAGCCCAATAAATAAGATATCCATTCTTCTTAACGCAATTCCATTCTCCTTAACTGGGCTTAATAATAACCACAAATCCAAAGAATATCCATCATTTTTGCCTTCTTACATTGGTCATAAATAGGATATCTATTCACAAATGAATTATTCAATTTCCAACATTTCCAATCCAACCCAATATTGCCCATTATTTCTCATATCATATTCTATTAGTATTTCAAAATTTCGCTAATAGAAATTCTGGCTCAACTTAATTAGAATTCAAAGAATTTTTTAGTTATATTTAACCCATCTTTAATTACTAAATACATCAAATTTGGCGTAATTTGAATCCCTAAATATTCTCTGTTAGCGAAATTCAAATTCAGATTTTATGTGTTTACGCCAGATTTGATATAAGTTAACAGCTAGACAGATTTGATGTATTTAGTAATTTTTCGTTACTAAGTGGTCACGAGTTAAATATTTTTATCAAATTAATGCAAATTGGATTTCATCATGAACTAAAATCTGCAAGAAAATGAAAATTATTTTTTGTTGTGCAAGATCACAAAAGCCATCGATGGAAAAAGCTAAGTACAGTTGTTGAGGGAAAAGAAAGAAAAAAAACAATGTTTATGATTGTGGTGTAACAATAAATTGTTTTATGTGATAAATGTACTAGAACTTCATTTATGTAATTTTACTTAAAATTATTTAAGTAAATAAAAAATGCTTAAAATTGTGGTCTAATTAACAAAATTTGTAGTGGGAATATAATGACCCATAATAAAATAAATGAACAAAAATTCAAAAAGAAAAACAAAGAAATAAAACTTCATCTTTCCCCCCATCCTCATCCTCACCCTCACCCTCACCCCCAATACCCATACCCATTGCCAACACCAATACCATCACAACCACCACCACCACCACCACTGCTGAACCAAAATCCATCCACCTATCGCTGGTCGTTGTCACCCACCCAAACATTTTTCTATTTCTGTAATTCAGTTCGTTACAAAAATTGAAAGCAAAAGAAGACGAAATTGACAAATTTGGAAAATTAAAATGGGCCTTGGAGGGGGAAGGGAAGTCCATGTGCATAGATAACCGGATTTGAAGAGATTCAGCACAAACAAATGAGGCCACATCAAATACTTTGAGATAGATGAGTTTAGAGTTAATTATTTTTGAAAATTAAAATCAAAACTGTATGAAATGGGGATGATTGTCGGGGAAGAATTTGCCATTTCTTCGATGGTTGATTTGAGAGAGAGCGAGTTTAAACAGTATATATCGCGTTTGAGCGAAATAGTTCCGGCAACGGCCATCGAATCGAACTGCCAGGATTTGCTCGCCAGATGAATTTTGTCTCTCCTATATATAACTCGCAGGATTTTTTTATGGTTGATTGGAGGCTAGCGGAAGTGGAGCCAGCAGAGGAGGACCGGATTGACCCTGTAACGTCGTCATCGACGTCTTGGATTGAGAATAACAGTGATGAGGAGGTGTCAGGCGGCGACGGTGTCGAAGGTGAAGAGGTGCAAAGCAACAAAGTGAATAAAAAAAAAGGGTTTGGTTTTGATATTATTTTTTTAAAGATGAGTCAAAAACGTGTGTTGAAATTCAAGTATGACGCGATTTACGGTGATTAGGAGGCCTAAGCTGATTTGGCGTGATTTTATTTGAGTGTTAATTGCCACATCAACTTTTCGTTAGCCACATCAACAGAACTTTTTTGGTGATAGATGGAATGCAAATAGAAGAAGTTCGGTGAGTAGTGTAAAGTATATTAAAGTTCAGTGAGCAATTCGTGACCATAGTATAAGTTGAGCGATTTTTGAAACAATTAACTCGAAGATTTGAGAGAATGTATAATTTCTCAATTACCCAATTATTTCCTTGATGAGTACTAGTACATCATCCTTTTAGCAGTACTTCACTTGAGCTAGCTAGTTTTATATCATCCTTTCAGTAAATAGGTATCAAACATGCAAGTGATGCTACGAAAATGGACTTGAACACGATCGAGGAAGGTAGGCATCCGTTGTCATTGCGAAAGAAGGCTTGGTAAACCGGTAAATTAAGCAAGACCAGCAACCCAGAAATAGTCATTTGTGGAATGAACTTTTCTAAATCCATCAATGTTGTACCAAAAACAACATTCTTGATTCCCCATCCCAAGCTGAAAAGATTTAGCACTGCGATTGTTGCTATAATGGTAAACATTATAGACGAAGTTCCGAACTCCATGATTTCATGCTGATACCTCTTTAGCACATCATCATCAACCACCTTTGCAGTGATGGAAAATGATGTCTGAGAGAAGCCTAATTGCCAAATAATTGTATCTATGAAGGCGAAAAGGTAAGAAGTCGTCCTCCTAATTATCCACATTCTTTGCAAGTTCCACCATCCCTTCAACGTATCGCCACAAATCAGGTTTTCGGCTAGGCTGTAAATCGTTTTTGCGGCAAACACATACGCAAATGGTAGGAACCATAAACTAGATACCTGAAATATGATGGAACGGTAACTTTTATACAGCCTTAAACATTAAAATCAATTTGAAGGTCAATGATACCAAAACAAGTACCTCTGGGAATAAGGGCACATTATGGAGCAAGCCAAGTGCAGGAATGACCACATAATACATTGTAGGCAACGAAACCGGAGCCCATAAAAGATAGATACAGTATCCCATTTGGGCACCCAAGTTTATTTTCCCATGCCCATATATGAAGGGGCAGTACTTGGAAAAGAAAATCTGAAACAACCCTTCAGCCCATCTCTTGAACTGAATGAGAGCTACATCTAACATCGTTGGAGCAATGCCTAGGAAGGCATGTTTCGTTGGGTTGTAAAAAACCGGTTTCCATCCTCTACATTGGATTGTTAAGCCTGTCACTATATCCTCCACGGGGCACCCGTACACCAGTCCCATCTACATTTTTCGAATCCACAAACACTATCACAATTTCATTTATATTATGGTTTTGTACTTACATAAGCAAGAAAGTGAGACAGAACAGAAAAAAAACCTCTTTTCCCCATTGAGTACCCTTCTCATAGTTGCAATTTGCTAGAGGTTTACACTCTTCCTCCAATTTTTGAACTGTTTTATCCTCTGTGTTAGATTTCACATTGTGCAATTCCAATTCGTGATCCTTGGAATACTTATTTCCACAGAGACTTTCTCTCCTGTGGAAACATCCAGTGCCACAGTATAGAGTTCCACCAAAACCATCTATACCAGCAAGCTCGATCTTCATAAACGGAAATTTTAGAGACTTTACAATCTAAAACCAATAATCAGAACCAGAATTTCTTAGCATGATTTTAAAACGTACCTTATTTACTGCAAATGCTACATTGGAATAAATATCATTCTTGGTTATATTATCATAGCGTTGCGGATATTGCACATAGGATGTCTGATGTCCTTTCTCTTCATCCATAAAGAAGCACAGTGCATCTCTTATTGTATCCGGATCATTAGCATACATATCACAATCCAAATTAAGGATGATTGGTGCATTAGTGATCTTTGACGACACTCGTATCTAGGCCAAGAATAAAAACAAATGACCTCAAATTTGTGCACTACAAAAAAAAAAAAAAAGAACACCTAAAAGTTGATTACCAATGCATTCATGGATCCAGCCTTGAAGTTGTGTGCCCATCCCGGTCTTTTTTCTCGGGATAAGTATACCAGTGTTGGCAATTTGTTCCCCTCGATATCAACTGCATTAGGGTTCCATCCATCTGTTATAATCTGAAAGCAGAACAATTCTCTGTAACTAGAGGAAAAAAAAATTGAAGCCAGTTATCTCCTAAAAATTGTTCTATAGGTTTTTGCCAGTAGAGTAAATTTTATTTGTACTTGCTATATTTTGATTTAAAAAAAAACTATTAATTATTTTTCAATAAATTATTTGTATTAAATTGAGTTCTTAAGTTGTTAAGCACGGAATGATTCGATTTATAATTCGATTTAATTTTTATTGTCCACAATTTATAAGTAAAGACGAATACTTTATTTTTATAAGATTGTCTCAATTTATTAAACTTCATCTTTGATTTTGGTAAGAAGGTTGAGCATCATTTTTGAATGTAGGATTCCCCTGTTCCTAATGAGGATCCAAACCAAACTGGCCTTGATATGGTCGAGGGGCCGTTCAGGGATCACTATGGTTCCTCTCTTCTCGAGAATTATTACATCCTTAAATTTAATTTGTGAAATAAACAACAGGAATTTAAATTTACTTGATTGTTGTACTTAGGACATTAATCCTAAACTTGTAATGAACTTCTGTTACTAAAAGTCTTTAAGTTATCAATGAATGAGATAAAATCACTCATCAATATCTCGATACATTGAGAATTAAAGTGAAATGATAAGAACATATATATGCTATATGAAATTATTAAACTATTTAATAGGCAAAGCATGATCTCAAAAGATTTTCTAATGGATAGTTAGATTTGAGCTTAGTAACTCGATATTTATTATTGAATTAATTTTGTGATGTAATCACATGAGTCTGTCAAACAAAAAGTGAAATTTAAGGTCTATGTATATTTGAAAAAGGACTTTTGATCATTAATTTATCTTGTTTCAAATATTCGACATGATATATGTGGACGTATGAGAACAATAAGTTAAGAGAATATAGCTATTGTTTATATATAGTTGCAGTAATTTGAATTACACTAAAATGGAATCTCGTTATTTTAGTGGAATATAACGGAGTTAATAAATTATATCGATCAATTAAGAGTTGATCAAATTTTAGATTAATACATTGGAGCTTAGTTTAATTGGTCCGATTAGGTTCCTTCGATGGCTTCAAAATAAATAATAAGAGTTAAAATTTATTATTGGTTGTGATGGTATTAATTAATTATTTGGATGGAGAAGTGTCACATGTGCCAAACATATGTCGTTCGTTTATGGAAAAAGTTTGATTTGGATTAGAACTAAAAAGAAGAGTCATGGTTATGAAATGTTTCCATATCCTAGTCATGTCTATATTATAAATAGGCACTTACGATACACTTATTCGAACTTCTAAAATTTATAAATTATGACTATTTGAACAAATATTTACCTAATTTAGAGTAAATATATAAATTATAGGAAAGTTTTCGACTTGGATGCAATTGGCATGAAGAGAGATGCTTTTGAGCCTAATTGGAGTTGATTCTGAGCGATTGAAATAAACCAAATTGTACATGATCAATTACAAGTATTAATAGAGAAATTGGAAGAAATTCACAAGTTTTGAGAATTAAATCCGACATTTGAAAAAGTTTATAGACTTGATTATAAACTTTTTGAACTTGCATCGAATCAATTAAGGAGAGGGGAGGATCAGATTGTAAAGATTTTAATATGGAGGACCAAAGATGCAGATAGGATGGGACTCGGACCGAATCAAAAGAGAAATCAGGGACCAAATTGAGCTCAACAAAAAAGAGAGGCCTTGCGATCACTATCACCATCCTGGTGATTTTAGTTCTGTATCTATCGATAACGTCAAGCCCATGCGATATGGAAAATTTTTGTTTTCTATTTTGATTCAACCGCTTATTGAAAAGCAATTAGGAACGAGTTTGACCTAATCTTGGTGGCTATAACTACATTATTTTATCAATCATTCAAAAGGAAAGCCTAAAGATAGAATATAGATATTTTTTGCAAGATTTGAAGAAACTTTTGATGCAAAATACTTGTTCGATACATATTTTCATATATCTTCGCTTGGGTTGAAAAAGAAGAAAAAAGATACTCAAGGAGATTCATCAAGAACCATTGAAGAGATTCAAGATTGTTTTACATCTTTCTTCTCAAACTTTAATTACGGGGACGCTGTATCGATTCAATTTTTATTTTTGTATTCATATAATGTTTGGCTAAATGTATATATGCTAGGATAACGTCTTATATTTTCATGTTTTGATATTAATTTTCAAATTTCAATATTTAGCCTTTGTTTGAGCCCCCATTTTATTAAAAATTCATTTTTTCAAAACTCATTTTCAATCATATATTCTTCAATAAAATAATATTACACATAAATAGAAAACTTTTTCTTCATTTTTAACCACACATTCTCCAAAAATTACTATTCAAAAATACATTTTTTCCTCTCAAAATGTGCTCAAACAAGGGTTTAATTTTGCTTGGTTTGAATGATTCTTAGTAGTTTAATGTTTTTCAATTACATAATTGAATTGATTTGTGATTTTTATCTACATTCGGGAGAAAGAATATGAATTTAGCACGCAGTAATATTCATTGTAAAATCCGATAAGGGATAGAGTACCACATTGCTTTTCAAGTTGTTGAAGAATACCGGAGAAGGTTAAATGGTCTAAAAGTGGAATCAAGAAGATTAATGCAAAAAGTATATTTGTAAAGCACTACAATAATAGTTCCTAAATCACGCCACTATTTGATAGGGATTGAAATCTAGATTTTAATTTAGGTCAAAGTCCATAATTAATTTTAATCACATATTTTATGGATCCACAATTTTTCAATCACACATTTCATTAATTTCTATCAAAATTTACTAAAAAATTGATTTTAATCTCTATCAAACAGGGGCTATGTCTTTTTATTATTCCAACAAAATCATTATATTCTTGTCAATACACAAAGTAATTAAATCCTATTTTTCCAACAATCAATATTACCTGAACAATGGATTGATGATCCTTCTTTGTGACCTTAGAGTCCCACTCTAAGAATCCTCTGTGTTGATCCTTTATGTCATTCGAAATGCAGCCCTTCTCTACTGCCAAATCTATTCTTCTCTTCATATCTTCATATAATTTCTGAAAATTTTCTTTCAATGTCATTTTTCTTTAGCCAGCGATTTCAAAGTACTGTTAATAATCATAACTGAAAATTCACCTTGATATTACAAAATTCGTGCGCAAACTCCGGATGGTTCATATCAATATTTCGAGCAAAATAGGCTTGAGGCGACCTGGGTTCCACATTGAATTTCTTGCAGAAAGGTATCCAATATTTCGAAAACTTAGAGGCCTCCAATAGAGCATAGAATGTGAGTTCTGAACCACCATCATCTGAGAGGTAAACACTCAGCTTTTCGGGTGGATAATTATACGACATGACTGATAAAACTGTGCTGATTACCATTGATGGTGGCTCTAAAATTGGATCAGCCGTGCAAACAAAGATGTCGACCCTTGGCAACTTGTATTCGTATCTGTAACATGTTCAAGTCAAAAACTAGAAGTGTTTTAACGTTCGCGCAGCGTAATGGAGAAAGAAAAATACCTGAGGGAGAGCCTGTGCTAGAAGGGATGGCGAAAAACAACGTTCCATCGGGCAGACTGAGTAAAAATCCAATAAATACCAAACATTAACTCAGAAATGAACATCCCAATCCATGCATATCTTCCTGTTCTTGGAATACAAATTAATCTGTATCCCCAGATTGAAACTATACCCAGAAATATCGTTAAAGAAAATAGTTTAAAAGCAGTTCTCCCTTTTGCTTCTTTGGTCTCGAACAAAAGAACTGCTGCTTCTTCTCCATGCGCACTCATCTCTTCTCTCTTTGAGTTCTCTGTGGATAGCACCATTTGTTTTCTTTTACACTTGTGGTCTGTGGAGAACCGTAGCACGTGACTAGACAGAACTTATCATTGAATATTGGTGCAGTACAACGTTTTGTGGGGTTGTGCTATGTTTACCTTGGGGTGCATATAGCTGTGTCCCCAGGGCTATGTGTACCCCCAAGGTAAACGTATCATTTTCCTTTTTTGTATATCAATTATGCAAGAATGGGTGGATAAACAACCGATCACGTTAGGAGCATTTGATATTGAAAGGATATCATTAACAACCATCCAAAGTTTGTCCACCACATAGCAATTGTCAACTTGATCGCGTTACACGCCTAATAAAGACATCGAGGGAAGTTTTGAATTAAGTCTCGAAGTTGCTAAATGAAACAAAAACAATGGTTCATCTTACGAAGAGATCATTCTTCAGTCAATATTTTGGATTTGAATGACACTCGTGTGGATAGCTGTCATAGAATTTGTCGGTATTTTCGTTGGATATGTAGATGTTGGTAAATCCATCAATAATAATCGATAATTATGTTGACGTCGAAAAATTATCTACGAGACTTTTACCTTGGGTATGTATCGAGGGAAAAATTACATCGATAAGTAGAGTTATCGATGAAATATTTAAATTATGCCCATCATAGTGTTATCATCTTTGTCTCATCATGACATATTACAGTAGACGAAAAGGACATTACGCCCAGTTTTACAAAGTTCTTTTGTAGTTTAGAGCGTGTTTGATGCCATTTTTTTTTTTTGCAAAGAGTGCAATTTGAAATAGTGATTTGAAGGAGAACGAGTAGTTAAAAATAAGAAAATATTTTTAGTTTGCCTATAATATTATTTTACTAAAGAATATTTGATTAAAAAAAGAAAGAGAAAAAATGTATTTTGAAAAAAATGAGAATCAAAGAAGGCCTCGAGCTTATCAAAACTTCATTTTTTAATCACGAATTTCGTTGAACTCATTTATTTATTTTTAACCACACATTCTATAGGTGGCATCGGTAATTAGTTTATGTTAAGCACTGATTATATCAATCATTGGTGACTAAACTTATAATGGATCTCAATATTTAAATTAAATTTGTTATCCATCAATTAATTTATGTAACATTTCATCAGTTCTTATTACATCATTTCTTGTTTAAACAAATCTCTGTTTTGAAAAAAATTTATAAATTACTTATAAATATGATAACTTCATTTTTGATCACACTTAACTATGAATTTACAAGTACTATACATTTATACATCATTGATTTTTATCTATCTAGAAATTAATTTTGTTGACGTCGAAAATTATATGAACAATATTCAAGCCAACTTAGGATGTAAATAAGAGTTTTGTTGATAACGAATTGCAAATTATAATTATAATTTGCAAGTGTTTATTCTTTTTCTTCAAAGTGATATTTGAAATATCAAGTGTTTTGAACTTTTTTCTCCTTTTCTCTGTAAAACTTTCATCCTCCCTTTTATAGGGAAGGATTAACATGCATTCATCATTTTCTTGTCTAATCAGCTACAATACCGAGTTGAGGAAGTACATCATTGACATGTTTGGATTGGTTACTGAGCTCGACTCTGTCAAATCATTATGAGTTAACCTTACATGTGGTCCCCATCAATTAATGAATTACTTAGGGAATGAAGCTAAGGTATTTGATTGGTGGAATTGGTGGGCACTAATGTAAGACCTTTCAAATGTCACTTATTGATTGACTTTTGTACAATGTGTAAAGAATCTTCAATCATTATATTTCTTCAGTAACGACGGTCACTAGTACGAGCTGATCTCAAATACCCGACCTTAAATTAGAATGAGCTTAATGCATATAATAAATTGTATTTAATGACCTCAGAGGTCGGATGTTAAGAAATTTTCTCTCTTTGTGGTGGGTTCAATTGCCTCGAGTTGTAATTTAAGCTCCTATTTGACACCAGTAATTATGGAAAACAAAGTTTTGAATAGTGTTTTTTCAGAGAATGTGTGGTTAGAAAGTAAAGAAAATTTTAAATTTTCGTGTAAAATATTTTATTGTATGTTCGTATGGTTGAAAATGAGCATATAGAAAAAAAAATTTAAAAATAATGATTATCAAGCAGGGGCTAAACTAGTTTCGAGCTTTTATCGTGATTTCACGGATCGAGTCCTCAACTTTGGAAATGTAACATATTGACTATCAAACTATAATTGTGACATATAGTTATCGCAAAAATAATAAAGACAGAGTGAGAATGATGATAGGGACCAATTGTTTTACAGATTATTTATATCATTTGATTATGCTATGCCCCTAGTAACATAAATCTATAGAACGTTAGATCAATCTATTTGTACAATCATGGATGATGGTGTGGTTGACAATGTATGAATTGTCAAAAAAAAAAAAAAAAAAATTATATTTTAACATGAAAATTGCAATTTTATATATACCAGATCTGAAAAAAAGATATTATATTTTCACGCCAACCGGACAATGACGTGTGTGCATGTGATTCGAACCCACAAGCATCTAGGTCGTCACCCATTCCAAAAATTGGGTGCCATTTAGTGCCCAAACTCCAAGGTCAAACGTTGAATCTTCCCACTAATTTTCTTACGTGGGACAGAGGTTTCGAAAAACAATCAAAATTATTAACTTGTATTCCATCTTTCACATGGATGACTTAGTATTCAAATATTTCATTCAATATTTAGTGCCTATTTGATACCCATTTTAATCTCATTATTATTCTCAGTTTTTTCTTCTTTTTATTTCAACCACATATTCTTCAAATAAAATAATATTATATAAAAATTTAAAACTTTTCATCACTTTTCTACCACACATTCTCCATCAGTCACTATTCCAAAAATTCTATTATAATTTTAATGAGATTCAAACACACCATTCCATTTTTGAAAATTGTTACATATTCCCATTTCTGTATTGTAATCAGTGAGTTTTAACAAATGCATATATCATTTTATTTATCTTAGGAAGTAGAACATGAATATGCTTATCTCATTTGAAGTATGTCTCGCTTAATTTGGAGCTCAAAGAAACCATATTCAACAGAACTATTATGTCAAAAGACTCGTAAATATAAAGGATCTAGAGTTGCAGGGTCTTCTGATCTTTATTATGTGAGGAATTTGACTTTCGAAATGGATTATGCAAAAGAATTGCTACCTAAAGTAGCTTATTTTAGAATTGAAACATATCGTAAAAAAGAGCATTCAGAGTAATTTGCACTTGAAGCTCGGAAATTAAGTCATGTTTGAGCTTGAAGCAGCACTTCCAAAAGCAGCGACCATGATTTGAGAGTGAAAGTGTTGATATACATATGTAACTCAATATCTCACGAAATCAGTATTCACGATATGTAATTCTGATATAATGATATAATTCAACAAGTAACACGTGTTACGATTTGAGAAGAATATTCATAAAATGAACTTGTAAAGCAAGTTGAATTTAGGCCTTCAAAGTTGGACTATCGAATTGAGAGAAATTAGATTAGAATTACGTGACCCTAAATAGAAACTAGGAAGTGAAAATCTTTATTCGTGTTCTTTTATTTTTGAAATTAGAACACTACATTTATTCACCTTTACTCTTACAATCCCACTATAGTGGCATTGAGTTTGACAAAAAAGTTTTTACAGGGTGTGAGATAACACACTTTTTTATCCTTGATTTCAGCAACATTTTAAATAATTCATGACATAAATTTTTACACCTCATAACACACTTAATGTATACATGGAATGTACAAATAGCATTTTTCTTATCCTTATTGAGGAAATGTCACTTGTACACTCTTTCATTGACATGATTGTTGATATTGTCAGTATTTACAAGTGACACTAACAATAGCATTTTCCTTAATGTCACTTGTACACTGTTTCCTTAATGAATACATGAAATGTACACATAGCATTTTCCTTATCCTTATTGGGAAAATGTCACTTGTACACTTTTTCCTTACACCTCATACAATGTCAATTACAGCGATAAGTAGAGTTATCGATGAAATATTTAAATTATGCCCATCATTGCATTATCATCTTTGTCTCATCATCACATATCACAGTAGACGAAAAGGACATTACGCCCAGTTTTTCAAAGTTCTTTTGTAGTTTAGAGCGTGTTTGATGCCCATTTTTTGCAAAGAGTGCAATTTGAAATAGTGATTTGAAGGAGAACGAGTAGTTAAAAATAAGAAAATATTTTTAGTTTGCGTATAATATTATTTTATTAAAGAATATGTGATTGAAAAAAAGAAAGAGAAAAAATGCATTTTTAAAAAAATGAGAATCAAAGAAGGCCTTGAGCTTATCAAAACTTCATTTTTTAACCACGAATTTCGTTGAACTCATTTATTTATTTTTAACCACACATTCTATAGGTGGCACCGGTAATTAGTTTATGTTAAGCATTGATTATATCAATCATTGGTGACTAAACTTATAGTGGATCTCAATATTTAAATTAAATTTGTTATCCACCAATTAATTTATGTAACATGTCATCAGTTCTTATTAAATCATTTCTTGTTTAAACAAATCTTTGTTTTGAAAAAAAATTATAAATTACTTATAAATATGACAACTTCTTTTTTAATCACACTTAACTATGAATTTACAAGTACTATACATTTATACATCATTGATTTTTATCTATCTAGAAATTAATTTTGTTGACGTCGAAAATTGTATGAATAATATTCAAGCCAACTTAGGATGTAAATAAGAGTTTTATTGATAACGAATTGTAAATTATAATTATAATTTGCAAGTGTTTATTCTTTTTCTTCAAAGTGATATTTGAAATATCAAGTGTTTTGAACTTTTTTCTCCTTTTCTCTCTAAAACTCTCATCCTCCCTTTTATAGGGAAGGATTAACATGCATTCATCATTTTCTTGTCTAATCAGCTACAATACCGAGTTGAGGAAGTACATCATTGGAATGTTTGGATTGGTTACTGAGCTCGGCTCTGTCAAATCATTATGAGTTAACCTTACATGTGGTCCCCATCAATTAATGAATTACTTAGAGAATGAAGCTAAGGTATTGGTGGAATTGGTGGGCATTAATGTAAGACCTTTCAAATATCACTTGTTGATTGACTATTGTACAATGTGTAATGTATACATGGAATGTACAAATAGCATTTTCCTTATCCTTATTGGAAAAATGTTACTTGTACGCTCTTTCATTGACATGATTGTTGATATTGTCAGTGTTTACAAGTGTTGATTGAGGGAAAAACTATATAAAATTTATATTGTCCAATAATGTATTGTCGTGTGGTGAAATGTGAAAAATAAAATGTGAATGATGTACACATAGCATGATTGTTCTTATTGATCCTAAATAATTATGAATTTTGCTATTTGTACATAAAAAAATACATAAAAAATTATTGAAAATGATGTAGAAGAAAAATATTGAATGAAAAAATTAATTATATTTTAAATTGATATACGATAGACTAATATGTGAGATTATGTAATTTCATTATATAAATGTTAATATGTACAAAAATCCAATAATTATTTCTTGGTTGGTCGGTTTAAGGAAAGAAAGACGTTGACCAACCCTCACTCCCACTCCTACGGTCAATTGAAAAAATTTCACTAACTCTCGACAAAAATCCATTGTCGAATACGGTTATGGACGACCCTCTTCTATACCTAAACCACCCCCACCATCCCTCCTCCTCCTCGCCTGTGGCGGTCTCCGATCTTGAAAGCTACCTCCTTGACACCCCACCAATCGGCAGCGCCTCTGGCAGCTTCCAGAACGAGGGACTTCTTGGCGGCGGCGGTTTCGACACCGGATTGATTAACGAGGCTGATTATGGATTCTCCCGTCCCGATTTCCGACAGGGCTCACTTGTGGGAACTGTTGAGCTATACGACCGTCATGTTTTTCTGTGTTACAAGAACCCACAGGTCTGGCCTCCGCGAATTGAGGCTGCGGAGTTCGATCGACTTCCCAGGCTTCTTGCTGCCGCTTTGACTGCTCGGAAGGCTGATATGAAGCGACAGGTATCTGGGTTTTTATTTTTTCAAATCTTTTTGTGTTCCTCTTTTCATCATTATTTGTTTTAACGAAATTTCGTTGGGTTAATGCTGGGAGTTAAGAGGGTTGTTTGTATGTTCTGGATTCGCTGGAAACTCCGATTTGTTATTTTTGTTCCATTTGTTGTTTAGAATCGAAATGATTTTTAAGGTATGTCGAATGGAAAAACTTTCGATCAGTGCTATGCTTGTGCTTAGTCCTATTTTTCTATGTTCCGGTGGAGTTGAACTAAGAATAGATTGTTATCTTGATATGATAACTATTGGAATGATTATTACTGGGATGATTAATGATTTTAATCTGTTCTCTACTAATTTGGTAAAACATTATCGAATTTTCGCATAAAGGAAAATGCTACACTTATTTGTGTAATTTACGAGATACGTTACATCTTGTGGATCTAAAGGAGTAAAGGAGCAATACTGACGTTCCGTTGCATGAAAATGAATATGTTGTTGCATAACTATGTGTTACAGAGCAGTAATGCTGAAACTGGTGTCATATAATCAGGATTTATAGATATCCACAAATTTTCCACAGTTTTTTTGCTTTATTTGTATGCACCTGTTCATCAACAAACGTGTATTCACACTTCTATTAACGAAACTGTATCTATATCAATTATGTTACTATAATATAGATGTATCAGGAATTTTTTTTTTGGTAACTTATGGTCTCTAACCTGGCAAAATGGAACAACTACTTCTTTCAAGTTCTATACCCTTTTTATTCCTGGGAAGAGCTGTGTGTTTTCTATGTTTAACTTCTAATCCCAGCCAAGACTTGTGAGGATAGGATTACACTTTTACTTTTTGTGTCTGCAAGATCAGTAAGCATTCTGGAGTACGAATCAGTTTCCTTCTGGTCATGTGTGTACATCTTTTTGTGTTTGTCTCCCACAAGTGCTGTGGCCTTTTGAACTAATTCATATTGATTATGACTCTGTTTAATTTTTCATGGGTGATGGCTGGGCTTCAATTGTTTAACTTTCATTTTCCCTCTCTCCCTTCTAGACCCGCTTAACAATATGCGAGGGACATGATGGAACTGAGACATCAAATGGTGACGTGTTAATCTTTCCAGACATGATAAGATACAGGTTAAAATGCTATTCATCTTTTGATGGCTTAAGAACCTTTAAGAAATGGCGTTTTCTTAGCATTTGATATTAAATAATTGCAGGAGATTAACACATTTTGATGTCGACACATTCGTTGAGGAAGTGTTTGTTAAAGATGGTGAGTGGTTGCCCGGAAGCCCAGAAGCTCTACGAGGTTGGTACATCTTTGTATGTTGCCATAGTACAAGGGATAAACGATGTGGAATTTGTGGACCTTCTGTGATTAGCAGATTCAAAGATGAGATAGAGTCTCGTGGTCTGCAAGGTAAAGTGTCCGTAAGCCCATGCTCACATATTGGAGGGCATAAGTATGCAGGAAATGTGATCATATTTGGACCAAATGCTAAAAAAGAAGTCACTGGGCACTGGTATGTGGTTAACAAGTCCATTTCATCTACTATTAGTTTAGAAGTCAAGTTTTTGTTTTTATCTAACTCTCAAGTATGATAAACAGAAAAAGGTATGATTACTATTGCAGGTATGGATATGTTATGCCCGATGATGTACCTCTTTTTCTGGAACAGCATATTAGGAAAAGAGAAATTGTAGATTATCTGTGGAGGTAATTTCCAATTCTTATGTCTATTTTTACACTACCAATTTGGAATTAAGTTGCATAATGGAGTAATGTGCGACTACTATCTCAAGCTGAAATTAGACATAGTGATTTTGTTCAGGGGACAGATGGGATTATCAGAAGAAGACCAGAAAAAATCACAGGAACTAAGGCTTCAGGTTCACGATGGGACCAATGTGGAAACAAATGTAAAGGACTCGATGCAAATAAATGATGTGAGTGCCAACTCGTGTGAATCTCAATTGGACGGCACAAGATGTTGTCAAGTGAATGAAGGCTCCCCTTGCTGTCAAAACCCTACGTTTCAAGAAAAAAGGGAGGATGAGGATTCTGATTTTCCCAAGGGTGCAGCAAAATTTAAAGCTGAAACGAAGAACTCCAAGAAGCAAGCTTCTCGAAGTAATAATGGCAAAGGGGCTGGCGCTCGAAAGGTTTGCTCAATGCCTACTTGGTATGAATGCTGGGAGCGTGAAGACACATATGCCACACTTGCTGTTATAGGTGCTGCTATATCAGTCGCCTTTGCCTATAACTGCTACAAGCAGTTGGGTTAAATTCTTAACAGTTCTGTAGTCTTCTTTGTTGCACATATATCATGCACTAAAATTAAAAACGTAGTTTGGAGCAATGTGCCATTGGAGAACGAAGAAAGGAGTAGATTTGCAGGATTGTGGTTATGGTGTGTGCTGGCTTACATTTGCTTCCCATTGTTGTTATGGCTGAATTTGGATCGCCTAAAAGAAGAGGTTTGTACACTGTTATTAAATTGTTGTATAAATTGTTGTACAGGAATCGAACTTTTTACTCAAGTTGGTTTTCAAAGCAATCAATCACTTTAACATAGGCGTGTGCACAAACGTTGAAACCCAGAGGAATTTTAAGCCGAACTTAAATTCTTGCATACTGTGACAAGAAACCTATGGGATACTTTGTTCCTCATCCTTTCATTATACGAGTCTTAGCGAAAAACCAAACAGAAATTGCTAAACGAGCCAGGTCCATTTTACAGAAGTTCTGCTAAACCAAACCCGAAGCCAGACTCTCGTTGCCTCCTCTCAAACAGGTTGTCTTGCAATAGTGAGATGTAAAATGAGCAATTTGTGAACAATGCTAACAAGAGTAATAGTAGCCGTAACTTGTGAGACAATTTCAGGTGGAAAATGAACTTTATGAAGAAATACAATAAGCACATGAATACTATATTATGAACTTCGATTCGAGTCTGGGAATATCCCAAAACTTTTGATTGATAAGGTGGTCAACTTGTAATTTTAAGTTAGCCCCCAAACCTGCATACAGATAATGCAAGTCTCCAAAGCTATTTGTGGAGTAGGCTCAGCCGACGCTTACAAGTTTTCATCCAGCTTCAGTCAGTCACCGTTTATCTCAAGCCCGTGTAATGAATGAGAAAGCCCATTTTGCTCCCCAAGTCTATGAAACTCGGACTGAATAGTTTCAGCAATTTTGACATCTTCTGGACCAGGGTCAGGAAAATCCACGTGAAATGAACCGTGTTTGATTGGTGCACCCGGCTGCCTGAGTGCAGCTTGCTCCTTGATATAGTTGTACAATTCCTGATGAAAGGCATGATCGAAGGAAAAACAATCACCAACTGTTCCTTTCCTAGAGTGCCCAGATGATCCTGAACCTTCTCTTCTACAAAAATGTGGGAGTGATTCATAATCCATAATCTGCAAGGAATTATGAGTCAGAATTCTCAAAGATGAAAACCGCCTTCAAAATAAGCGCGGTCTCTTTGGTTATGCACAGTGTTTTCCGGACTTATGTATTAAGGGCATGTTTGTTTCGCAGGATGAAACCAGGTTGGACAGTACAATTGCACAAAAGACAAAATTTCAGTTTCTCGTTCTTACACAGTCCAATCCCTGTACCAGACATGCCATAAGGGATTTCTAATGGAATAGCTTAACTACAAGAAGGGAGATCAAAGGCCACCATACATGACCACTAAACATGATTTTACATAAATTCAAAGTAATTTATAATTAAGAGAGGCATTATTCCTTCAAAAACCATGTACTAGAAGAGAGTTCGTTTCAATTTTGATGTAACTTCTTTTTACCAGAAGAGTGTCCTTACCTTCAATAATTCGTCTCTTCCAGAGCCTGAAAGGACCTGCACTTTCTTCCGTGTTCTCTCTTGCAAAAGAGGTTTCACAACCTTCAAACCGGTAGAAAACATTTTGTTAGATTTTGATCAAATGCATATAACTGAAAACCACAATGTTAACATCTATGTCAAACCTTCCAACACGCTGAGAATATATATGGAGCATTAACTATGAAATAAGTCTCTGTCTTCTCGGGATAGTTAAGGTCATCAATGGTAGATATTACAGACAACAACTGCACCGGAAAGAGTACAGGCAATACCGGTTAGTTAACATGGTGAACAAATAAACAATAATATTTCGGTATTTAATACAAGGATAAATAGTAGCTTTGGTCTACATAAGATGATTAAAAAAAATCCAACTATTCAACGCCAAATTTTTGCTCAGAAAAGGGATTTTATGATGTGTAAATTAACTAATGAAGCAATATCATTAGAGGGCTATGCAACAGAAGAAATACCTTAATTTGATTTAGTGCTGAAAACTTTAAACCAGTCATGTCCAAAATCTTTATGCAAGTGCCAATGTATCGCCCAAATCTTTTTGTTGCGGCAGGCTATAACATGAAGTAGATTAAGTCTAAGAAATTTAAATATTGACAGAAATATATATAACATTCTGAATATTTAGTTGCCACAACTTACTAAAATCACACGATCTCTGTATTCATTCATTTGGATGTGTGACTGGACATAGTAGTGAATCTAAAATGAAGGAGACTGATATTAGTGAGCGTTACACCCAAAAATAATTTCAACAATAGGCTCCTCAAGCGTTATAAATATCCACATTATTTGCAAAATTAGGCAAGGTTAGATAAATCAAAGGCATGACATCTTACAGATGCTTTGTCGAACGTGCTGAGCCCTACACCGACGGCAATGACAGGAAGACCCTAAATATTAACAAGTAAATGGTCATGAGCTGGATTAAAAAGAAATTTTAAGTCCATGTTTTCAAAGTGTATCAGCTCCATATTTTGTTATGTCTGAGAAAAAAAATAATTGCAGTGACAAGATTAGAATCTCTTTTCCTGGTAAAAGTCAATTTCTGAATTCTGGTGAAACAAAAGGAAACTCCACTCCCAGTGATGCATCTAAGCCTTACCTCTTTCGAGTATCCCGACATTCCTACAAGTTGAGAATCACGTATTGCTCTATACAACTCAGCAGGGATAATTGGCTTCTGCACAAGTAATCACTTGCATTATAAAAATCAAACATTAACCTCTCTACTTGACTAGCATATGATGGTTATCGGATGCAATAAGTAATTTCTGGTATGCATGTTGCAACAGTGGATATCCACATTTTTGAAATAATAAATTTAAAATTTCTGAGATCTTTTCTTGATTTATCTAAAGTTACCGATTCTATGTCAACAAAATTATAAGCATCCAAAAGTTCTCCGACCTACAAGTTTTTAAGGTTAATCAGATGAACTGGCATCTTTGTCATTTATAGCTCTGATAAACTCTCGTGATGAAAACCATTATCTTCGGATACAAGAACCAGAGGTACAGACACAAATCTCATGAAACTGCAAATCATGCTTCTTATATGGCATTATTCCATTACAAGTACAAGATTGTTTTATGGCCGTTCAGCAAAGAGAAGCAATGTATTTGTAGAAACAAAATAATTGGCTAAACTTAAAAGCGTATGAAGATCTAACATTTTTTTATGAATAGCATTAGTTAAGACTAAAATTAGTTACCATAGACTGATGATGCATGTACTTAAAGAGAATGTGATTATGAAAACTCACAGCCAATATGTTATCAATTTCATTTTGTATCCTCCAGTTCAAGCAGTCAATGACCTGAAACATAACGAGTACAGTTGGCAAGAATCCATGAAAATACATAAACTTAATCTAAAGTCACACGCTCTTTGAAATTTTCAGTGTGTCATACCATTTTATATGCATTGGAGACATTCCCATCCCTTGCTTTGAGAAATCTCACCAAATTCTCTGTGGGGTACTCTTGATGTATATTCTGCAAACCAGGACAAAATATAACAGTTTGTACTTTATTTATCCATAAAATTCGAACTGAAAATTCGTCCATATAATCTTTTCAGATATCCTAAACAAAAGATTCTTCATCTTCAAAAACCAGTAGATGTGGCCTGTGGGAAGTGAATGAATATTTTCACACTCGGTTCTTTAATGACGTGCCTTCACATGCATGCTTTGAATATCTCATATTCGAAATGCGTCCATCATCTATTTTTCTTTTTCTCCATCTTTATATTTATTTTGGGTTCCAATGCACTATTATTATTTTTTCCAGCAATTTGAGAATCAATCACCTTCTACTTTTGAGGATGGTGACAAAACTGGTTTTCTTGAATGAATCTCCAATTTAAAAATGATAGGGGAACCGTGAAGCTAAGGGAAGATTGTTTAAGGATTATAAATTAGACTTGTTGAATAGAATTGTAATAAAAAAAAAAGGTATATTTTTAATAATCAGAGACAAATAATTGACTGCCTCGAAACACAAGGATTGCAGAATAAAAACAAACTGAATAATGCAAAGCCTCCATGTATACAAAAGAAGATCACATTAGAACTCCAACTCCTAATTTCCCTACACACTCAATGGACACTAAATTCTGGTATAAAAAAATCGCATCACGAAATAAAACCAAACCAAACCAAATCAAATGAAAACTCAACAAATCTGAAGATCGCATTTTCATCAAAACTCCAAATTTGAATCTCTCAGAAACTCAAATGTATACCCCCCCCCCCCCCTCCCCAATGTCCAAATTTGTACATTTTACGAAATATTTGGTCACATCCACCAAAAAACTCAAATCTGAGTTATAAAGAAGTTCTTTGACTTGACATTGACTATCCCAATATCCAATTTCCCCCGTTCAGACAATAAATAAGTGAATAAACAAACAAAACAAGAAAGCAGAACCCAGATTCAAGAAAATCTATTTGCAAAAAACAGATCAGCAAAGATGCCAAACCTGAAAAGTCTTCTTCAATGGTTCATCAGCTGCAATGAAAATTAGCAACATATCAGTGCTTCCCAGATCTAGAGATCAAAAACTCAAAAAATACAGTTTGGGAGAAAGCTGACTTTTTTCCATCATAGTTCCAAATTGCTTGATGATATCTTCAGTAATGAACACCATTTTTTTCTCTGTTCTTCTCTAAAAGTCTCTATAGATTCAAACCCAGATTTCAAACGTATTTCATCGGTGGAAAATCTTTGGGAGAGAAGGGGTGAATTATGAAAATATGGGCATCTGTTTTTTAACCTCTAGAGAGAAGCCTAATTAGCTTTTTCACGATGGCCACATTCAAAAAATCAGAAAAAGAGAGAAATAAAAATCATTTTATATTAACAACGTGTTAAGGAAAGAGGATATCCTTGGTCGTTAATTCTAAGTTTTAGCTAAACACTCGCCGTCTGTAAAGATACTCATTTTCAGTTTTTCGCAGAATTTTCATGATATGGTGTGGGTATAAGAAGTTGAATTAAGCATCACGTACACCCTTAATTTGACAGAATCCATTCTGTTTTTTTTTCCCTTTTTTTATCCATCTCCAATGAAAAACCATAAGTGTTAAAACTTTTTCCGTGAAACTAGTCTGTATTGGTAGCATGATTGTAAGCAGTTAATTGTTATAATTAACTACAGGTTAAATTCGCCAATGGTCATCTAATTTAATTTTATTTCACAATGACCATCTAATTTCATATTTAGTATATCATCGACCATCTATTTGATTTTGTTTCATCATGACCACCCAACTTCATACTTAATTTTAGTCGGCCACCTGATAACTTTATTTAACATAATTAAATTGGATTATCAATGTGACACTAAATATGAAATTGTGTGATCGTATTGAAATAAAACAAAATTGGGTAACCATGTAACACTGAATATGAAGTTGAATAACCTAGTAAAATAAAATAAAATTGAATAGTCAATGTGCCACTAAATATAAAGTTAGATAGCCATGTGTGAATTTAACCCAATTAACTACTAATTCTAAAATAAAAAATCGTTAACTACTCTAACTAACAACTAAAAGTCAGAAAGAAATTATTTATCTCGTAAAATTAAAATTAAAGTCTTTGACTTTTTTTTTTCCTCTTTATCATCAACTCAAATGCTCCTTATTCGCCCTATTTGAGAGGGATTAAAATTAAAATTTTAATTGATTTTGATAGAAGTTTATGAAATGTGTTGTTGAAAAATCGTGAAATCATAAAATATATTATTTTTAACTTTGACTTATATTAAGATTAAAATTTCCTCCCAAACAAGAGCTTAGAATGGTAGTCTTATTAAAATAAGTAATATTTAATCGTAATTTTAAAAAAAAATTATTCACTTTTAAATAAAATAGGAAAATTGTAGTATTGGTCCCCAATCTATTGCTTCAATTCCAAACGATCCTCAATATTTCATTATAATTACATAATCAATCAAGTCACAGATAATGTAAATAGTCTAAATCTTTATTATATCATTAAGTAGTACTTTTATGTCCAGCTTTATCAAGTTAAATTTGAATCAGCCTAAGTTGGTACCCAAAAAATAAAAATGAGAGAATTTTTAGCATCGTTGGCTAAGCTTAAAAGGCACTCGTATATTTATTTATTATTATTATTATTTTTGACAACATGGGAAGGACACATAACAATTTAATAAGAGTTAGGCACTGAAGTGTAACTAAGAAATTATAATAAAATATCGAGTTCAACTTGCCTCTTTTTAAAAGTTCACGGCCAAACTACTCTTATCAACACATTTCATATGATCTACATGTATCGTCAACTTATTCATCATTCATTTTTATTAATTTCTAATTTAAATCAATTATTAAAACAAACATTAATATTTAGAGCATTTTCAAGAGGTTATTTAAATATAAGATGCACCATATTTTAAAGAGTCAACCCTTAAAATGATGTTTCAATAGACTCTTCAAATTAACGCTTTTAAAATAGGGGGTGAGTTTGAAGAATCAAACACACTCTCTATAATTAAACATATTCAAAGTATTCGAATTTTCAATAGAGAAAAATAATAAAATAATTTGAGGGGAAGTTAGTGAAAATAAAGGATAGAAAAAAAATAATAAATAGTTTTTTTAGAATAGTAAAATTAAGTGTTAAAGAATTTGTTTTCTAAATTATAAAATATGTTATTAAAAAATCGAGTCTCTTAAAAATGTTCAAGAAGCTCTTATTTGTACTATTCGTACATGAATGCGCAAACATGTAAAATGTTGATCAAAAGTCACTGTCATAGGGTCACCATCACTACTACTACTTTTTTTCCTACATTAATAAAAAAGTGACTTTACATGTCACTCTTCATAAGCCGTGAGCCGAGCCTAGTCAAATGACTTTATGGTTCTGCTCGGCCAATTTTTTTTTTTGAGTAGTTTTGTTTACAGCCGATTGTTCATAAGCCGTAAGTCGCGCCGAGCCGAGCCGAGCCAAATGACTTTATGGCTCGGCTCGGCTAGGCTAATTTTTTTTTTTAAACGTTTAATTCAATAATTTAAGTTACAGATATTCGTTTTAAGTGATTTAAAATTTGTTGAAAATATTGAAGTGCGGTCATGATAAATATATGATCAATAAATTATAAATATCAAAATTTGAAGTGCGGTCATGATAAATATATGATCGAAAAATTTTAAATATCAAAATAATTTTACATTAATTGTGAAATGTAAAGTCGTGATTGCTTATGTTTCTTTTCGATCACAACCTTATTCCAATGTCCTTTTTTCGAACTTTATTTTTCTACAATTTTTCATTTGATTCGATATTTCAAGATATGAATATCCATTTGGATTGATTTCAAATTTTTTAAAAAAAACTTAAAATATGATAATAATAAATATATTGTCGATTAAGTTAAAATATAAAAATAGTTTTATGGCTCGGCTCGGTTAAGCATTTNTTAATATCTGTTTTTGAAACTTTATTTTCATACAAGTTTTCGTTTGATTCGATATTTCACAATATGAGTATCCATTTGGATTGATTTCAAATTTTTTAAAAAAAACTTAAAATATGATAATAATAAATATATTGTCGATTAAGTTAAAATATAAAAATAGTTTTATGGCTCGGCTCGGTTAAGCATTTTTTTAATGCGTTTGATTAGTTTTTTTTTTTTTTCAATTTCTTTGGGTTTATTAATTATTTATTTTGAGTTTTTTTTTCATGTTCTTTTGTTTAAAAATTGATTAATAGTTTATGAAGTAATTAAATGACTTTATGACTCGGCTCGGCTAACCTTTTTTTTAAAGTTTTGTTTACTGTTTACCAATCAAATGGCTGGATGACTAGACTCGGTTAAGCCGTTTTATTTTTATTTATTTATTTTTTAACGATTGATTCAGTATTTTAAGTTACAGATATTCGTTTTAAATAATTTTAAATTTGTTAGAAATGTTGAAGTGCGGTCATGATAAATATATGATTGATAAATTTTAAATATTTTTAAGTTATAGATATTCGTTTTAAGTAATTTAAAATTTGTTGAAAATGTTGAAGTGCGACAATGATAAATATATGATCGATAAATTTTAAATATTTTTAAGTTACAAATATTCGTTTTAAGCGATTTAAAAGTTGTTGAAAATGTTGAAGTGTGGCTATAATAAATATATGATCGATAAATTTTAAATATCAAAATAATTTTACATTNTTGAAAATGTTGAAGTGCGACAATGATAAATATATGATCGATAAATTTTAAATATTTTTAAGTTACAAATATTCGTTTTAAGCGATTTAAAAGTTGTTGAAAATGTTGAAGTGTGGCTATAATAAATATATGATCGATAAATTTTAAATATCAAAATAATTTTACATTAATTGTGAAACGTAAAGTCGTGATTGTTTGCGTTTCTTTTTAATCACAACCTCATTCCAATGTCTTTTTTTCTAACTTTATTTTTCTATAATTTTTCGTTTGATTCGATATTTCACGATAGGAATATTCATTTGGATCGATTTCAAATTTTTTTAAAAAAAACTTAAAATGTGATAATAATAAATATATTGTCGATAAAGTTAAAATATAAAAATGGCTTTATAGCTCGGCTCGGCTAAACCCTTTTTTTTTTTAATTACGTTTGATTAGTTTTTTTTTTTTTTAATTTTTTTGGGTTTTTTTGTTTATTTTTTTTGGGTTTTTTTCTTTTTTTTTTTTTTTTTTTTTTTTTTGCCCCTTTTGATTGTTTATTGAATGAA
>CAIGRN010069751.1:0-11553 GCA_903798345.1 Fraxinus anomala
GAGCCCGTTTGTTTTGGATTAAAATCTGATTTTAATCAAAATCAAAATCAAACAATCAATATTAACCACATCTTTTATGAGTTTCACAACTTTTCAACCACACATTTTAAAAACTTCTATCACAATCTACTAAAAATCTAATTCCAATTCTCATCAAACACCCTCAAAATATTTGTGCGAAAAGACAAAAGACTGCACTTGGAGAAAAATTTCAGCAAAAAATACATAAAATGCACTTTATAGACAATATTTCAAACAGAAAAAATGTATTTTTAGAGTTCAAGGTGGTCGTGAATCAACATAAACAACTTTTTTTAGATAGAAAAAAAAGAGCAAAAATACTTTACCTTGAAATGACATTTGGATTTAAAGATTCCTATCCCAGAAGGACGAAATTTCACATTTATCCTCACTTTACCTGGATATTGATTGAGGATTAGAGTTCAATATAATCGACATATTTTTAAATTTCATCTTCAAAAATCCAAAGAGATGTAGCAGGGTCATAAACCTCGAAATGTATTCATGAAAAAGAGATCGCCTCAAAGGAATTACCTGTGATGTTAAGTATAAATGGTTGAATTCTTACTTGTACTGTTTTCAAGACCAAAATAGTATAATTCAGAAATCAATGCATATGTTTAAAACTAAGCCAAAAGCTTACTTTTCAATTACTTATGTTGCCCAAATAGGTCGTTTGTCTTTTTGTATTTTGTAATGTTTACTAGCAAATGAATACGTGAATTTGGCAATATGAAGTCTTTTAGCATCAAGAGAACGCTCCACCTTAGTTATTCCACCCCATTTGCCATCAAGAGAGTGTCGCCAGCATAAAACGTGCAAGCATGCAGGCCTTGAAGTTTTCCGTTAGCCATCAAAAACATTGTCAATTTCTTTACTTGGGGGTTGTTTGACAAAACTTTCAATAGAAGTTTTAGTAGTTGTTGATAAAAGTGGTAGGTATCGCAAAATGTGTGGTTAAAATTAATTATTTACTTTGACCTCAAATTTTTAGTAACTTTTCAACTATAATTAAAGTTTTCTGTTATCTATCAAAAACATGTCAATTTCTTTATTTAGGGGTTGTTTGACGAAATTTTGATAAAAAATTTAACAGATTTTGATAATTGTTGATGAAATATATAGATGAAAAGTTGAAGTCAAAGTAAATAACTAATTTTAACTACACATTTTATGTGACCTACAACTTTTATCAACATTTTAAACTATACCAAACAAGCACTTAGGAAGGAAGGAAAATTATAACACTCAATACGTCCCATTTATATAGACTTGTTTTGTTTTTCACACGAATTAAGAAATCTTATTTAATGTTATTGGAAAAAAATTTTTTATCAAAAACTTTCATAGTTTACCCTCATTTAATTATCAATAATTAGTAGTAAATTATTATTGGAAGTAGTAAAGAAATAAGAATATATTAGTAAATGAACAAAATAAAACATTTTTAATAAAGAAACAAGACTATATAATTGAGATAAGAAAAAGTGAGCATATATAAATGGAACTGAGGGAGTACAATTTATCGTTTCCATTGAAATCATAAAATCCGTTGTATGAATCTTTCAAAATTGACTATGCCTCGCCAAAAGCTTCTAAATAAGTATTGTTTGGAGGACATAATTGAACACCACAAATTCTGAATCTATACTTGCTCTTACCTAAGCTTTTTTCAAAAGTCCTAATAAGCTCTTGTAGTTTGTTAAATGCGCTCTAAGTTTTTAAGAAGGGAGATGAATTCCCATGAATGTAGGGATGTGCACGGTCCAGTTCGATTCGGTTCTAAAGAAAATCGAACAAAATCCGAAATTTTCGGGTATTTAGTAAATGAAAAGGTCGGGTCTAAATTTAATTATGGAACCGTTCAGGTTTGGTTCCATTTGATCCAGTTCGGTTTTATTCAGTTCCGAAATTCCGTACAATAATTAATTTTTTTTTAATATTATAACAATGCTACATTCAATCTTAATTCTTACAAAATAACGTAATCTAATCTCATGATATTTTTTGCACCTCTCTTAGTTGAGTTCTTCGTAGATTTGACTGTTAAAATCACAGGAAGATAAAGATGATTAGTTCACAATAATAGAACGGTAGAAATGACGTTATGGTAGAATAAGAGATTTGGGTAAAACTTAGGTCAATTTGATAAAGTTGAGTTTGACTGAAAATTAGAAATAGTAAAATCATATTTTGGGTTTGAACTAAATTAATTAGTTAACAAATTATTTAAAAAAATAAAATATTTTAACTTATTTAAGATTAAAAAATTAAAAAAAATTAGGGAGATTTAGTTCTTATTCAAAGATTTTAACCTCAAATACGTTAGGACATTATTATTGCTCAAAATCCGGACTGGAGTAAACTAGAATCCAAAGAATATGTCATTGTCATAGCTAAGTTTCCACCATTAAGCTCAAACTCTGAAAGAACAAGCTCGATCAATTCATCATACATGCATGTATCATTCACTAGTATAAGTGAAGTGTGATTTCCATACAACAGACAAATGTGCAAAATTGCAATTCCTAATCATACACAGAAAATCCAATTCCTCTACAGTCGAACTTCAACTTCTCTCGAAAAATGAAAATCAGAAGTATGTCGATAGAATTGTAATCTCATTAATTGATCGTGGCTCAAAATTGAGGATTAACGGTGATTATAAGTTTACCTTCGAAATCAGACCACATGAGTTTAGTTTTTGCTTTGAGAAAATTCGATTCCTCCGCAACCAGCTTCAACTTCTCCAAAGCAGTAAAAATCAGAAGTATGTCGATGGGATTATGACCTTATTAATTGATTGTGGCTCGAAATCGAGGATAATCGATGAATTTTTGTGATTTTGGAGATTTTCGGCGAGCTGGGTTTGTAGAGAGAGAAAATCCCGTTTGGTTGTGAGAGGATTATGAGAAAAATCTTTTAAATATAGTATAGTAACTGATTTGTAGGAATTAATTTGGTATAGTATATTTTAATTCAAACTTAGTGTATATTATATTATAATTATATATTTAATATTATGATTTAATAAGAGGATTATGAGAAAAATCTTTTAAATATAGTATAGTAATTGATTTGTAGGAGTTAATTTGGTATAATATATTTAATCCAAACTTAGTGTATATTATATTATGATTATATATTTAATATTATGATTTAGCACCCGATTTATGAAAATTTTTAGGGAGTCCCTTAATTTTGAAATGTGTTTTTATAATGTAGTAGTTATGTAGTGTTTCCTTGATTGTCCATGTTGGTAGGCCCAAAAGCACATTCTTAGCGCCGTCCCAAGTCCAAGAAAACTGGGCCAAGTTTCATGTCCAAACCATCATTTGAGATCACTCAACTTTTAATGAAATCTCAATTAGATCCTTAAAACTTTAATTTGTTTTAATTGAATCACTAAACATTAATTTAATTCTATTGAGTCACTAAATTTCAATTTTAAGTTTTCACCTACCATCTCTCATATTAATAATAATCGCTTAATTGATAGTCATAATGCAACATATTTTCCTTGTAATTATTGCGCGACATGTTGACTTACCACATGGCATGTCATAAACGTGTTTAAAAAAAAAAAACATATCGCTAACCTTTTAATATATACATTGTCACAAATTTTATTTTACCATTTTCGTTCATAAGGTGCCACGTAGTGATTTATGTGGGAGATCAATTACAATATGGCTATTAACTAAGCAATTTCCGTTAGTTTGAGAGATGATGGATGACATAATGTGAATTTGAACTAAAATAGAGATTTAGCAACCCAATTGAGATTAGTTAAAGTTTAATGATTCAATTGAAATTTTGATAAAAGTTCAGTGCTTGCATATAAAATTTACCCCACCATGAAGCAGTTTTAAAACTCTACCTTCCAACTTCAAATATTGTTTATCACTAAATTCCCACTTTTGAATAAATAGATTGGGTTCAAAATTGAATAAAAAAGTCTTAATACATATTAGTTTTAATAATAATAAAAAAAGGAAACCAATTAACAAAATACGTTTGAGGGTCCAATTATTAGAAACAAAAACCTATCCCCCAACATAATGGAAATTTACCCTCTTTATATATTATAAATGGTGGGTATGAATAACAATAAAAGATTAAAATATGTGTGAGAAGCATTTATAAACAATCTTGTTTAAATAAATGGAAAAGGATGACGAATAAGTGTATAATACACGCGTGTTCAATGAAATGTGCAACATTTTTGAGAATTTATAAACGGCTTATAATCAGTTGATGTATAATAGATATAAACCTCCTTCCATATTTGTCTTCATCAACTTTCAAGTTCTATAGTAAAACAAGTCATTTAGAGCTCAAACTTTCATTCATCAATAAACCATGTGAGCACGTAAATTATCGTGTATATCTTATTCTATCCAATAAACGTTAAAATATTATGCAAGTCAAGAAAAATAACAAATTCAAGGCATTGAAATGGTTTACAACAATAAGATAAATTCTTACTTATGAAACAAGCAATGATTGAAGATGGTATTGCTTGTGGTTTTAAATCATACATATTTCAGACGTATGGTTCCGTGGCATAAATTCTGATCGAATCCAACAACTTGTATTGGTTAAGCCAACGACTTGTGGACTTTAATTAAATGGAATAAAAGGAAAAAATAATTTTATGTGGCAATTCTACCAGAATTTGTAATTTATTAATAGAAACTATTACTATGAAAAATCACACAAAAAAATAAAAATAAATAAATAATACCCTTAATCCCTAGGTATTGTAGCTTTAATATAATTATTGTTGGATTAGAAATTTAGAATGAAGTTTTTTTTTTTTTTTTGTAGCCAAATTGAAATTAAGGAAGAAATCATTTATGATGTTGTAACCAATTAATTTTTTATTTGTTGGCACATTTTAATTGCCTATTATGTTCTCGATCTTTTCTTATTGTAGCACTTATGATCTTAACTTTTTGATGATAGTTTTTGTTAAAGTATTTTGTTTGAGTGCTTTGAAATGAGTAAAAAAATTATTTTTCTCACTTTCATATTTATTGTTTTTTGGAAGTATGATGGAAAATAAGTCATTTTACGCTCTCGCAACATATATTTTGGACGAATCGGTTATCAAATAAGATAAGTTCTAATTAATAAAAAGTTAAGGATAAAAATGCATAAAAAAATAAAAATTGTTTTGTCTTTGTTCTTGGTTTTTGCTATAAATTTCTAAGCATGTACAGTTTTATTCGGAATCATTTGAGTGGAATTGGACGGAAGTAGACCTTTTAAGAACTAGTACTTAGAAACGAGGACAAAATGTTTTGTCTTTGTTCTTGGTTTTTGCTATAGTATCTCAATTAAATCTGCCATTAAATGAATTTATGTAAAATTTTAAAAAGGATAAAACACTTTAACACATGAATTAATAAACATAAAACTAAAAAAATTATTTATACTTTATATTTATTTTCTAAAGCATAAAAGAAAGGGTAATTATATTCACACCATAATTTTTATTTCTTGCACCACATTTAAATTGTATTTAAGGTTCTTAATCTTTGTTCATTATAGCACGTATATCTTTAACGATTTTTCATATTATTCTTATCCTCAAACTTTCGATTAGTTAATACATTTTGTATTTGATAATAGTTTTATATTCAACAGTTGGTTGAAATAATAACGTAAACTAACTTATTTTTTCATCATATTTAAAAATAAATAAATAAAAAGTGGGAAAAAAAATATTTTTCCTTCATTTCAAAGCTTGAAAACAAAATATTTTGATATAAATCATCATCAATGACAAGACGTACTAATTAATTGATTGTTAAAAATAAGTATTCGACGAAATAGTCGATTCTATATGATTCAAGTTTGTCACTGTACATAGAACCGTTGCTTCAGTTAGTGAAATTTCCATTAATATACAGTTGGATTTGACAAACTAAACTGTACCTATCCCTAATGATTTCCTATCTAAGTTTCGTGATGAAATAAATGTTGTTCAGAGAACGTGCTGAAAATTGACAATTACTATGAATTTTTAATTTAAAAGAAATTTTTTTCCCCCTCAATTTGTTGAGTCCATTATCCTAATTCTTTTAGTTTCTTGACAGAGTAAAACTCTCCTCACCAACAAACTTATAAGAAAGGATCCTAACCGCCCCCACAAAATAATTGATAATCACATTTCATCACATCACCTCAAAGGAAAGCAAGCCAAACCAAGAATGGCTTCACAAACTTCAAATCCACACCCCATCAAGACTATAGTTGTATTAGTTCAAGAAAATCGTTCCTTTGATCACATGTTGGGCTGGTTGAAAACTCTGAACCCCGAAATCAATGGTGTAACAGGAGATGAATCCAATCCTCTTTCCACTTCAGACCCGACCGCTAACCGGGTTTTCTTCGGTGACCGGTCTCTCTACGTGGACCAGGACCCTGGCCATTCCATTCAAGCCATTTATGAACAAATATTTGGTGTTCCATGGAGCCAAGACTCGGCTTCCAAGAAACTCCAGCCTACCATGGAAGGATTTGCACAGAATGCTGAAGGAATTCAAGAGGGCATGTCGGATACCGTCATGAATGGTTTCAAGCCGGAGGGCATCCCTGTTTACAAGGAGCTCGTGGCGGAATTTGCTGTGTGTGACCGGTGGTTCGCGGCTGTGCCGGCGTCCACGCAGCCTAATAGGCTCTTTGTGCATTCAGCCACTTCTCACGGTGCCACTAGTAATGACAGAAAGCTTTTAATTGAAGGGTATCCTCAGAAAACTATATTTGAATCCTTGGATGAGGCTGGTTTTAACTTCGGAATATACTACCAGTATCCTCCAGCAACACTGTTCTACAGGTAATCAAGATTTTCACTTATATTTTTCTTTTTTGAATTACATATAAATTGATTCATAGTTTTATGGGGTTTATAAAAGATGTAACAAAATTTCACGAATTTTACAAACTCATGTTTAAAATAGCATTTTCCTTAATTTTTCCTATTTGTGCATAGCTAATTCCAAATTTCACAAGTCAGAAAATTATCTAATCTGTTGGATAGATGATATCCCATGACCATGAAGTGGCCGGTTACGTAGCTTTCTTAACAATTAAATCAACATGACAAGAAAATATTATGTAAATGTACCTCGAGACTCACAAAGTAGGAAAAAAACAAGAGACTTCTACGTAAATCTAAACTTGTGAGTACTGCACCAATTCAAGAATGAGAATATCTATAATTTTACGAATAATATTATTTGTACATTATGGTTTACATAATGATTTACAGAAGGATGCTATTGATTATATTAACGGCCTTACAAAATATGTTTCACTTTGTTCGTTATTTTCAAAATTTCCATTTAATGATATAGAAGTAATTGCTATGTTAACAAGACACTTTAATTCCCGTTTCATCGAATTTGACACTCGATAAAAAAAATTCTATAACCTGACGTTTATTTTCATATATGTTAGATACCTATGTATTATTTCTCAAAATGCCGCTCTTAAGTTCATAAATTGACTAACTCAAATGATAGTGGTTGTACGTCATAAAATAATTAACTTAGTCTCATATTGAATATTGAATGTTAATTCGTTTTCAATGAAATGGTCAAAATTCGATTCTACCATTTCTTTTTAAACATTCTTAATATGTCCAAACTTTTAGATCTGATCTACTGCTGATTGAAATATTATTCCAGGAACCTTAGACAACTGAAGTACATAAAAAACTTCCACCAGTTTGATCTTAGTTTCAAAAGGCATTGTAAGGAGGGAAAGTTACCAAATTATGTGGTGGTTGAACAAAGATACTTCGACCTAAAAATACTTCCTGGAAATGATGATCATCCTTCCCATGATGTATTTGAAGGCCAAAAGTTTGTGAAAGAAGTTTATGAAGCATTGAGATCAAGTCCACAGTGGAATGAAATGTTGTTCATAATTATATATGACGAACATGGTGGATTCTTCGACCACGTGCCAACTCCGGCGAATGGAGTTCCGAGTCCCGATGGCATAGTCGGCCCGGACCCTTACAACTTTCAATTTGACCGGTTAGGCGTTAGGGTTCCGGCCATCATGATATCTCCTTGGATTGAAAAAGGAACTGGTAAGCCTTTTATAGAAAATATTGCAATCATTTTGTTGTCATTGTGCATTTGTATTACAACTTTGATAGTTCACTTAAAAAAAGGATTCACTTTTGAAAAGTCAAGCAATGACTAAGTCAAAATTTGTTGTGTTAAAAGTGATATTTCTTGAAGTGCTTAACTAACAAATTAGTGACGATTGTGCAGTGTTACATGGGCCATCAGGACCATATCCTACTTCTGAATTTGAGCATTCCTCAATTCCTGCAACTGTTAAAAAAATATTCAATTTGAACGAGTTTTTAACAAAGCGTGACGCATGGGCGGGCACTTTTGAGGGCGTGATTAGCCGAGAGAGCCCGAGAACTGATTGTCCCGGTAATTTTATCTCATGCCATATCTTTGTTGATATTAATCGTTAAATAAGATTGACTGGATGTAACGTTGAGTGCAGAAACTTTGCCGGAGCCGGTGAAACTGCGAGAGGCAGAGGCGGAAGACGAGGCAAAATTAAGTGAGTTCCAAGAGGAGTTGGTGCAAATGGCTGCAGTGTTATGTGGAGACCACCGGAAGGAAATTTTTCCACACAAATTGGTTGAAAACATGACTGTTGCACGGGCAGTGGAGTATGTCGATAATTCATTCAAGAAATTCTTGGATGAATGTGAGAAAGATAAGGAAAATGGGGCACATGAATCCACTATTTGTATACCAAATGAATCCACTGATAGTGCTACACCAATGGAGTCGAAATCATTTGTTTCCAAGTTCTTCTCTTGTATAGTTTGTGATTAATGGGACCTTCAAATCCATGTAATAATTGGTTATTGGAAAAGTTAGTGGTTTTAGTTTTCATTTCTTGTAAGACTGTGGTTTCAATTTTTTTTCTTCTAATTATTAATGTATTTGAATCTTGAATAATAATTGATTGACAAGTTTGGTGTTTCTAGTTCTTTACACATGACATGACATCTGTATTTTTATTTTTCGACACTGTCTATTCCATTGAAGTCAATTATTTATCATCCTTCCATTGACTCAATCAATTAAGAGTCTGTTTGGAGCTCATTCTTCACCTCGTAAATAGAAAAAATATGACCGTTGGTACTGCTAGTGGGCCCTAACTTGTGAGAGAGGGGTATAAAAAAAAGGGCTGACAAAGGTACGCTAACGATTCATTTTTTCATTCTTTTGGTGTGAAAATATGCCTCAAACTTTGTTTAAACTCAATTTAGAGAGAGGTAAAAAAAAAGCCTCCGTTTAAGCTCAATTTCTTTTCAAAATTCATTTTCAACTGTATATTCTCTCATAAAATAATTTTATACGTAAATTCAAATATTTTTTTTCCTATTCTTTTAACTACACATTTTTTAAAAAATCACTATTTCTAAATACATTTTTCCTAAAATAATGGATCAAACGAGGCTTAAAACTATTACACATCTCTTGATGTTAAATTTTAGGGAATATTGCAGGTGGAGTTCTCAAAATTAATGCTTCCAAGTCTGGAACCACCTCACAGCTGTGAAGAATGGGTTGCTTACAATCGAGCCCAAAATACGACGCCGAAGTCCAGAACAATAGTTATAGGCTAGGTGATTTTGTGGAGGTTGTCAAATATATTGAATGAAACTCAATAAGACTCGATACCTCTAAATATTAGAATTTTTCTCATTATATAGAACCAAAATCACATTTAAATATGGTAAAAATAATCTATCTATATATGGTACAATTATAAAGGTAATATAGACGTCAAGCCGTAATATTCGACGATCCCCGTAATCTTATTCAATCTCATTGACATCCCTTCAAATTGATGTTGCAATTATGAACTGGTGACAATGATAATACTCATGTCCACGAAGAAGAGACTCAAATCATAGCAATCATCTACGAAAAATAGTGACGATGAGATATCCAAAAACAACAAATAGTGCAAAAACAGCCAAGAACCACTCAAAAAATACTCCAAACCCATTCCAAAGAGCTCACACCCCAAAAAGAATTTCCAAAAAAGTTTCACGACGTGTGCCGACCACAGATAGTGAATTCTATTAGTCCGGAGAACTCAATCAAATATATAATTCGTGTTTTGAAAAAAGTTATAACGCCAATGCACCAGCCAAAAATCTAACAATATATCACTAGGTAAGATGTTGCAGTTGGAAGAAATCCCACAGAACAATCTACACCAAAAAAGAAAAAAAAAAAAAAATCTAAAGATGATCCTCCTCAAGAATTCAAAACTCTAGCTCATCATCCAAGCAACCAAAAAATTCAACGGTCTGCACTCACATTTATCTCTCCTGCTTAACCAAAAATGATTTTTTTTTTCAGCAGCATCTTTGCAAACCCAAAATAATAAGCCCAAAATTCCCTATGTTGCTAGGCAATTCCTGTTTTTCACACCTTCAATCTCATTATTAAACCCAAACAAGCCCTAGCCCTAGACCAAAACTCCAAAACCCATCCACCAAAACCAAAACCAGATCCAGATCCATTATCCAATCCATAACCCAATACCAACACAGCCTAATTCAGCCTAAATATTAAACCTATAATTCACATACACTGCCCATCATATAACAACCCAAATTAGTTCCAAAAAAAAATAAAAAAAAATTAAAGTCAGTCCACTGCCCAACAACAAACGCGGCCCAAAACAAACACCCAACAACCAAACACTTAATAAATGGGAAAATTAAGCAAAACCTTATCTTTAAACTTTACACTTAAAAAATAAGTTGTTAAAAGATATTCTATCAGAAATCAGGCTTTAATATGTTTTAATTAAGATTAAAATATTTATAAATTAATAATATAAAATTAAAAAGAATATCCATATATTAACCTTTTCTTATCATTATCTAAAACCAAATTAAATCTTTTCAAATAATTACATTACCATAACCACCAAACTACTTTCTCCCTCTACAACCCCTCTCTTCCTCAACTTAAATCCCGTCTTCAACCTCTCACTACCCTAAATCCTTGGATTTTGCCATTAATACCACCTATTATCACCACCGATCTTTTTACACAAGATTAAATTGAAGACTCCCACTATTAAATTCTCCGTCTGAGCAACATTTACCACACATTGTTGTTTAAAATGGTGATAATTCGAAGTGTAGATACTGAAAAAATGGAAAAGAAAGAAAAAAGTTGAAGAATCTGCATCCAAAAGAATAAAGAAGTCCGCGTCCGATGGAAAATCCTCGAAGAAGTTGAATCTCTAATATGTCATTCATTTTTTTTTCGTTCAAATGCTTTTTAGTATGAAATGTAGTATATGGGTATGTTTGGTATGCTATGAATGAGATTTTTGTGATCCAAATATGCAGTTGTAACCTATTTTTGATTATATGTGACAAAAAAATCGTTTGTAATCTTGCTCTTGCATAGAGGTGTCAATCCGAGTGGTCCGCGTGAAAAAAAGTCC
>CAIGRN010069752.1:0-17582 GCA_903798345.1 Fraxinus anomala
TCAGATTGATCCTTGAAGTATTTTTTGACTTATTTAGTCACTAAAGTTAACTTATTTTATATATTTGGCCACTCAATTAGCATGATTAACCCCATATTCGACATGACAGCTATTAAACATTAACGTTGACTAATGGTTATCAAAGAGATCATGTCCTTCTAGCTGGCCCCCTATTTTAGCTCTATTACGACATATTTACCATTAATTAAAGATGAAAAATAAGCATGGTTAAAATGATCATTGTGTGATTATTGAATTAAATGCGATGACATTTTACTCTGAAAATCTTTGAATTTTTTACATGTATTCAACAATCGATAGTCGATGACATGTTTTAATGGCCTGACGTCATCAAGTCCAAAAAGGTTAAAGATAAACACTTATTTACCTGTTTGGGGAAAAAAAAAAAAGAATAGCCCGAAATGCAACCATGTGATAAAGCTATAGTGTCATACTTGATAAACTAAATTAAGGATTAAGAACAGAATAATCCCCTGTAAACATTTATATTTACGATATATCCCCTACCTATTATAAATCGTAGAAAACCTTCATGTTTCAAATGTTTTGTGCGAAAAACACTCATGTTGTCAATATTCGTCTGGTGTGTCATTAAATCTCAGGGGAAAAGGGAAAAACGAATAATAAGGGCAAATGCATCAATTCATATTTTCATCTTTGATAACACCTATCCAACACGAAAATGGAAGTTTTGTGCAAGACGAAAAAACACGAAGGTTGAGATTTTTTTTTAGTGAAAGGAGGGCGAAACCTCCAAAATTTTATTAATATATCCTCACTTGTGGCGTAGGAATACTGTGGTTACAAATAATATCAATAAAATTAATAAATGAGGAAATACTATTTTCCTTACAGTGAAAGTAAAGAATAATAGAAAAGCATCAAAAGAAGAGTACTACTTCCCTTACAAAAAAGTAAAAAATGAGTACTACTTCCCTTAGAAAAAGGACAAGTGTAAGCAAAAATAAAAGTAAAGACAAAAAACAAATACTTAAACTCTAATGTTGGGCAAACCATATCTGTTAATTTGAGCAAGCGCCCTAATATGTAGTGGTAGGTAGGCTGGTCCATATTCCTGGTATCTACGATGATGCCAACTCTCGGTAGCAAGTGCATCTACAACTTGGTTCCCCCATCTGAAGATATGGGAAATCATATCTCTGTCAAAGGAAACGATATATGCAATCTGTCTGAGTATCCCCTAGATAGGCCACGGTCCGTCACCTCTGGTGATGATTACTTACCGGTGTCAGCTCAGACGCTCAACCCAAACATCTTACAAACCAAGATCTCTAGCCAATAGTATCCCATCACAAATAGCCTTGAGTTCCGCCTCTAATATCATACACTGTCCATATGAAGTTGAGAAATCCCTAATACATTTTCCTGCGTAGTACCTGATTATGCCTCCCCCACTTGCAAACTTATCCTGGACATAACCATCGGTGTTGTTCTTGACAAATCTAAATGACGAAGTGGGCTACCAAACCATGATAGGGAGAGGAGATGGGAGGAGAATCAAAGAAATACCAAAAAGTATAGCAAACTTCATGTCATTACATCAATGTAACGGTCGGAATAGTCTACCAATATGAAAGAAGGATAACATGCGGTAAACTCTCCAGATAATACGTCTCAAACTCATACGTACATTCTCGTGATTTGCATTATTCCTCTCAATCCAAAAAAAACCAGAGAATCAATAGGGGAATAATGATGCGAATGTGCTCGGTCCTTGCAAACTGTCCAGAATACCTCCATCTTAGAAATCTCTGTCTGACACTCTCTCATGCACTCATGGTAATCTGAAATAAAAGAAAATCAATAGAGGAATAATGATACTAATGTGCCCGGTCCTTGTAAACAGAAATCTCTATTTGACACTCTCTCCTGCACTCATGGTAATCTGAAATAAACCCCAAAATGTTGCCAAACATGATCTGAAATAATGCTACCAGTAAAAATATGAGTGATTGTCTCAATCTCTAAAAAACACTGACATCTAGAAGCCAACTGACTGCCAATCCTCCTCTGGATAATGACATCAACTAGCATTAAGTCCTGCCATAATCTCCAATAGAAAAATGAAACGGTAAGAGGTATGATATGACTCAACAGTAGGCGAAATGAATCATGCACTAGCCTACTAGAGCGGATTAGTTGTCATGCTGATTTAGTAGTAAATCTAGCATTTGATGTGGCCCTACAAAAAATATGAACCGAGATATCAAGACATTGTGGAATGGCCGTAATCTGCTCTGCCAAATCCGATGGAAGAGCATGTAGTAATCGCCCAAAATTCCATCCAATCTCCTCGAAAAAGTCCTGCACCCTCGAAAAAGTTGTAGAGGCGGGCTTTTATTGAAATTAGTTGTTTTTTTATATGTTTACAGTTTGAATAAAGCCCCAAAATGTTGCCAAACATGATTTGAAATAATGCTACCAGTAAAAATATGAGTGATTGTCTCAATCTCTAAACAACACTGACATCTAGAAGCCAACTGACTGCCAATCCTCCTCTGGATAATGACATCAACTAGCATTAAGTCTTGGCATAATCTCCAATAGAAAAATGAAACGATAAGAGGTATGATATGGCTCAACAGTAGGCGAAATGAATCAAGCACTAGCCTACTAGAGCGGATTAGTTGTCATGCTGATTTAGTAGTAAATCTAGCATTTGATGTGGCCCTGCAAAAAATATGAACCGAGATATCAAGACATTGTGGAATGGCCGTAATCTTCTCTGCAAATCTGATGGAAGAGCATGTAGTAATCGCCCAAAATTCCATCCAGTCTCCTCGAAAAAGTCTTGCACCCTCGAAAAAGTTGTAGAGGCGGGGTTTTATTGAAATTAGTTGTTTTTTTTATATGTTTACAGTTTGATTGTATTATTGAGAATGGATGCTCCAAAACTCAGAATGTTTGAAGAAGCTCCTGTGTATGGTAAGTTGCTCTGTTGTTTGCTACGGGTGTTGAACCGATTCTTGTACTAACACTTGTTGACATTGTCATCCAGTCAGATATAAAAACAGCTTCATAATGACTATATACACTAGTTGTGTCTTCTTCGACAAGCCGAATAATGTCAAGTATGAACATGGTACTGTAATGTTTGTGGACTTTGTGAGGGCTGATTACTTCAATAAAGAATGGTTCTAGGCTTTTGAGTATGTTTGTGATGACTATGGGCCTTTAGAATTTACTTCAAGATACAGAAAGGTAATTTGGGTACAATTTTGAGGAAGTTGCGTAGTGAATCTGATATGATGGATATGTTGAATGACCTTATAGGACATAGGTTGCTTGAGATTTATGTAATTGTGCCTAGCCAGACATCAGTTTTACCTCAGAACCATACCAAGAAACAGTGCTTGAGGTCCCAGAGAATAGTACCTGTAATGAAGGGGTAAAAATACTACATAAGGTTACTATATCCCGATGTTTGATGTGGATGAAGGTAGTTTGCATAAGGTTAACGTTGGTGACTACACCGCCTGGAAATGTAGAGGATGTGTGGTCGCAATTGAGGAAACACTTACGTACGAAGTTGGAGTTGGTACTTCACAACCAGATCAGCATGAAAAGAACCTGAGATAGGTGAGGAAGAACTGAACGATAGAATGGAAGATGAAACTAAAGGCTTTGTGGAAAGTGATTATGAGGTTGAGGATGAACTTGAAGCTGGTGATGAGGTTGAGGAGTAAGCTAATTTTGGTTTTGATTTTAGTTTTGGTTTGTACGATGGGCAACAAATTAGAGACACTGACAAAGGGGATTCATATAAGTTACAAAGTTTGTATAGTGAAGAAGATGAAGGAACAACATCTAGACAGAGAGGACGAACTCATGAATTCATTCCCTTGATCGACATCGAGCAACCAAATTTCCAAAAAGGTTATCAAACCCCTCCTCCCCGATAATGCCAATATATTTGAACAATCTCCCTTATGTATTCAATACATTTTGATAAATCCCTCCAGATAAAATGGTTCTGTTGTAAACTCCCTTTGAAGAAATATGATTTGTGTTTTACGTCCCTAACTTTTTCATTTTGTGCACTACAGGTATGGTTTGCAAGACAAAAACAACTTTGAAACTGGCCTTAACTGAGCATTCTGTAATATCAAACCAGGAGATCAAGTACGTCAATGGGAAAGGGTATAGATTGCGAGCAATATGCAATAAGAAATCCCGTGGATAGCCGTTGTACACAAGTAAAGTGAAAGATGAAAAAAGTTTTGTGGTGAAGACTTACAAAGGTGACCACGGTTGTACATTGGTCTACCGGAACATGCAGCTAACTCCGAAGTACTTAGTCCATAGGTATTTGTTTTCATGGAAGGATGAGCCTAATATGTTTGCAAGTGCATTTTTTGATAAAATTAAAAGGGACAATTTGGGAGACGTGACAAAGTGGCAGTATTACCAAACCAAAGACTTGGCAATGAAGATATTACGTGGCACCGTGATTGACCACTACAAAATTTTGTGGAATTATTGTGAACATTTAAAACATACAAATGTTGGTACAAATATGCAGTTGGAGGGTCGTGCTCGAAAGTTTAAAATATTGTACATATGTTTGGGAGCACTGAAGGCGGGACTCATGAGTAGATATAGGATGGTGATAGAGTTGGACAACTATTTTTTTGAAAATTGACCCGGGGGGCAAGTTATTGACATCAGTAGGTGTAGATGGTAATAATGGGGCTATACGTATGCCATAGTGGAGGTTGAGAATGGTGAAAATTGGATGTGGATTTTGGAGTTGTTAAGAGATGTTTTAGGCATAGTTAATAGCCACCATTAGGTTTTCATATCTAATAAGCAGAAATGGCTTGTACAAGCTTTTGAACATGTTGAGTATCATACCTATGTGCGACATCTTTACAACAATTTTAGTGCAACATACAATAATTATTATATGCTCTTGAACAATTTATAGGAGCCATTCAACGCGACCATATTGAGTACACGGGAAAAGCATATCTTGTCAATGTTAGAGGAGATTCGAATGTACTTGATGCGACAAATCGTGGCAAGGATGGAGGCATGCAACAAATGGAGAGGAGTTGTAGGCCTCAGAATAATGAAAATCATTCAGAAAAAATACAGCTCTTTCACAGTCTGAATACGATACCACGAAACTCAAACTTAGTGTGCAATTGACCTGACTACTAGGACTTGTTCATGTCGGCTGTGGTAGTTAATAGGTATACCATATAGCCATGTCGTTGCGACACTACTATCATGAGATATGCATAATGTAACAGATTACGTGGATGATGTATATAAGAAAGAAGTGTACGTTCGAACGTATACACCGACAATATCTCTAATGACAAGCCTAGATACATGGCCGAATGTCAGACTAAATCCCTTGACACTGCCTGTATACACTAAGAAGGCTGGGAGACCCAAAAGAAGCAGAAAAATGAGGCAAATGAAACGTCCACACCGTCCAACACAATGTCATCTACTGATGCACCTCAATCAAGGAATGGAATTGTGATGAGGTATTCTTTATGTGGTGCTTCTGGGCACAAAAGGAAGAAGTACGGAGAAAGGGAACCACCATCTACAAACTGAAATGCTATTGTCCTGCTTTATTTTGGTTGTAATGCAAACTAAATTGCTATTATCTTTTTTTCATGCTTTTCTTGGTTGTAATGCTATTGGTTCTTATTCCATAGTAATATGAACAATTGTTATTATTGACTAGTAATATTTGGTGTGTCAATGTATAGCTTTGGGTATGTGGATTTCCTACTTTTGGTGTGAGCAATATTGAATTAGATCAGTATTATAAGGTTGTAATTCGCAATCTTCATCACTCATAGTTGATTTCGTTGCAAATGCACATAAAAAATGGGGTTTAAATGTCTCAAGTCTAGAATAATATAGGATTGTATATCACATTGTTATACGTTCTAGGGATGTATTATGAAACATATTCAATGTTTAGGGGGTTTTTTGTAACTAATTCAGATCGAATGACGAGTCACACAGTCATTACCAATGAACAACCAGGCAAGAAAAAATGAAATAGAGGAGGAAACATCACATTGAACATCTAACATACAAAATTTGAACACAAAAGCACAACATTCGCTAACATCCATTTAATACACACATCTACAAAATGATCGAAACTTTATTTTTCGCCGAAAACCCACATCACTACACACCTACAAAAAAATCCCAAAACACAAAACCTAAATATAAAATCATTTATCTACTTTTTATAGTTCCAACAACTTTTGTTCGAGTGCATCCCTGAATCTCAATAGCCCATATATGATCTCCGCTAATCTACTGCACATAGGTGAGTCAAACCACGAGAAATACCTATAACCTCCATTTTGTTGTAGAAAACCAAATAAATATCAGAGGTTGAGCATACTCAGTAAAAAAATGGTTCAAAAATTGTGTTCGGGTTTTTATTACTAGCCGTCATGTGCATGTGAAGAACCTTCTTCCTGGGTTCGTTACCGTCCACGAATTCTTCTGTTCAATCTACATTTCGTATATGCACATAGGGGAGTCCATCAGAGCTAAGGGTAAAGTGGTTGCAGCTACGTACGCAAGAAACGAATTGGTGCCAGGTAATGAAATGAGGGACATAAAGAAGATACTGGTGTTGGGAGGATGTTATTAAAGATGAAAATATGAATTGATGCATTTGCCCTTCCTTATTTATTCATTTTCTCCATTTGTTTCCTGGGATTTAGCGGCACACAAGACAGATGTTGATGACATGGGTGTTTTTTTCATAAAACGTTTGAAACATGGGGTTTTTTGCGATTTCCAATAATTATGGATTATATCGCAAATGGAAATGTTTATAGGGAGTATTTTGCTATTAATCCCTCAATTAATAACGATGGAACAATATAAATGGACAAACATACATATTTTTCTTTTTAGTATGGTCTAAATAGATCTAATCAAGAATCTAATCTTTTAATTTAGTCCATGTTTGATAATCATTATTTTCAAACTCTTTTTTCTACATACTCATTTTCAATTACACATTTATACAATAAAATATTCTACAGTAGATTCAGAATTTTTCTCTACATTTTAATCAGACATTCTCCTAAAAATTACTATTCAAAACTATATTTTTGCCAAATAATGGTTGTCAAACAGGAGTTTAATTCACCAGCCTAATTTTTTTCTTTGTTTTCATTGGTTTAGTTAGTTGTCATATTATTTATATTGTCTTAATTTCAAATTATAATTAGCAATTTCAAAATTTATAATTGACAATTTTCTTAGTCAAAATCAAGTCCTAGTTGAATTATAATAATCAAAGTTAAAATATGAGTTATTGAGTTCTAATTATAGCAAAAAAGTTGAAATTGGTAGTATAGTTCTTGAAAAGAGTCCAAGTTGTCCAAGAAGATCACATATGATCATTTGAATGCAATTAGAAGTCTAAAGAGTGTCAAAGAACCACACAAGTTATGCTCCAAATTCTTAATCGCAATTTGTAATGCGTTTTTCATGAAGAAAACATTGAAATTTGGACAATGATTCTTTAAAACAATTGTATTCCATTAAATTAGATTTACAATGCATTTTGAATCACCTCAATCGGATATTGAGTGAGAAAGTTATGATAAAAACACTGATAATGCTCAACTGATGCTAACCTGGCATGGAGCTCGAGCGAGGTGGTTATTCAAGGAACGGTAATATTCAATTTTCAAGCTGATTTGGAGTTCATTTTCATCCTAAACACTACCAATTATAAATATACACCCTATGAGACGTCCAAAATTGTGTTGAATCATATTTTTCGATAGAGATCATTCCTTTAAAGATCCAAAACACATTCATTGATTCAAAAATTCAACCATCTATTATTTGAGCCATAAATTCATCCAAATTTTGATTTGTTGATTTAGTTATATTGTTTCACATTAAACCAAATATTAAAACACACAAGATCTTTTGATCACACACCAAACCACATAATTCATCAGAGATAAATTGATACTATGGATCGGGAGCTGTTGCAAAATCACAAATTAAGGAGGACTAAAGTGAGATGCCGGAGTCGAAATCTGACGTTAGGAGCACGCAGCCCAGGAGGGGCTAAGTTATAAATCAAGATTCGAGATTTGTTTTGAATGAGCACACATCAAATAGGATCGGCGAAGATTTCAGGAATTGAGGTTAGAAATTCTAACGGGTAGATGGGTCTGGACCGTACTATAAGTTTGTTTCGATTTATAGTGAATTACTGACTTACAAAGTGCCTGAAATTTTTACCCACTTGAGGTTTTTTCGTGATCATATTTGGTGTTCTTTACTACTTTAATTATTGATTGTGGCATTCAAACTATAGAAACAATTTAAAAGTGACTTGTTGTTTTTAATTGTGTAATTCTTCACGTTGGGCCTAAATATTGAGTAAATTTGAATTTTCATATTGGTTGAAGCATGTCATATTAAAGGGTATTGGAGCTTTTTTTTTTCTCGATTTTTGCATAAAAATGTCGAGAGTTTCTCCTAAATATTAATCTTTGATTGATAATTTGAGGATTTAATGATTCTTGAATGAATTCACAAGCTTTCTCTGCATCAAAAAGTTTGCAAGTATATTTGTAGTGTTCGGAGTTAATTAGGAAAATGCACGACAATGACGTGTTCAACCGTTGATAATTGAATAAAATGATTTAGGAAGTGATAATTGAATAAAATAATATAGGAAGTGATGATCTTGGTTAATAAATGTTATGCTAAGAACGGAAGACATGTCATATCATATCAATTCATTGATGGATGTTTTATAGTAGTTCTCAAGATTTGAATTAAAATTCATGGTAAGTCACAAAATTTTATTTTTTATCCTTCCAATAAATATGGATTGATAATTAGATTTAACTTCTCTCTTTAATATACCATCCTAGAATTTATGTTCCCTAATTTACAGGAATCTAAAGAACTTGTACTGTTATAATTCATCAAAATTGTCCTAGATTATGACTGCGATATTATTATGACATTGATTGTTTCTATTGTTGTCAATAATTGTGACTATGCTATTATTGTGACGCCTAACATACTCAACGACATTAACCTGTAAAAGTATTGGGACATTTATATGTGACCATAAAATATATAGGAGACATTAAATGTGTTTGCGGGGAAATTTTTTGCACACTCTTCTTCGGTGTTTGATAAGGTAATGTAAGATCTTAGCTTGATTTCATTCATGAAGCGTATTTTCAGGACTAAATGGAGAAAGATTACAAATAAAAGATGGATAGTTATGGATTATGCTACTTTGACAGAAAGTGGGGATAGATGGAGTGACACAATGTTAGTTGACAATATGTGATTGGATAAAAAAGTTAATTGCATTCAAAACAATCCAATGATAAAGTGTCATGTGTCATTTTGTCAACTAAAGTGTCATGTGTCATTAACAATGAAAAACCATAATCAATACGCGCATATACAGAATTTAATAAAGACAATATTCTTATGTGCTCCAATAAGTGCAATTTAACTATTTTATATTGAAATTAAAATAAATTTAGAACATATACATAGTGTAGAGGTGTCAAATGAGCCGAGCGGCTCGTCGGTTCGGCCACTCGACTTGTCAAAACAAGGCTCGTGAGCCGTTCGGGCTCGTCAAAAGATGAGCTCGAGCCCGAGCCGAGCGGGCTAGCTCGTTAGGCGAGCCGAGCCTGCTCGGCTCGTCAAAAAACGAGCGGCTCGTGGGCTTAAGGGTAATTTTTTTTTTCTAAAAATAGTTTATCTTTATATGTATATATAAACCGAGCCGCGAGCTAAAGCTCGGCTCGGCCCATGAGCCGCCCACAAGCTCGGGTATTTGTAACGAGCACAAAACGAGCACGAACCGAGCTCGTTGGTATATGGGCCGAGCCGAGCCATTGCCACCACTAACACAGTGGATGAACGCATACCTGAAAGTGGTGAGAGAGAAAAAATATTGACTATCAACCATTGATTTCTAGATTGAACTTTAACTAAACTCTTATAGAATAAATTGAAAAGAAAGACAGAGAAAGATATTTATTATAACTATTTCTATGCCGAGTGTGCATACAAGTAGAAAAAATAAAAACACTCAAACTAAATAATATCTCTATAAGAAACTTCAAATTGGTAGTCAAAAACACTTTTCTTAGCTCCTAAATCCCCCACCCTAAAGATTCCTATTTGGAATGAGAAAATAAATGATGAATTTGGGGTGAGGGATTTAGAAGGATTTTGAAAGGGATAAAATAAAATGATAAAGTTTTGAAGAAGATGATGAAGTGGGATGAGGTGGAAAATAAAGTTTTAAAAGTTTGAAATTGTGACTGATACATAAAAAAAATTGGGTATAATTTGTAAAAAAAATAATTTGGATACAAAAATTGCAATTATTACTTTTTAATTTTGACTTTTTACTGTTTTTAATGGCAAATTTGACGGTAGGGAATTTTTCGCACAATACGTTTTAAATAGGAGGTTTTCCGCGATTTCCAATAGATATGGAGTATATCGCAAATGAAAACGTTTCGAGAGAGTTTTCTTGTATTAATCCTTTTTTATATTTATATCCCCAACTTTTTTATCGTATATTTATTCTTAAAATTCTATTAATTAGTATATCTTATCCTTAATGATGGTAAAAAAAATCGTTATAAGGGAGTAAGAAGATTTGTTTGTCCTTCGTATTTTTAGATTAGTAAGATAAACAACAAATATAAATGTTGGACAATTTTTTTTTCCATACTAACAAAATATTTGAATAAAAGCACTTTTCTTAGCTCCTAAATCCCCCACCCTAAAGATCTCTATTTGGAATGAGAAAATAAATGATGAATTTGGGGTGAGGGATTTAGAAGGATTTTGAAAGGGATAAAATAAAATGATAAAGTTTTGAAGAAGATGATGAAGTGGGATGAGGCGGAAAATAAAGTTTTAAAAGTTTGAAATTGTGAGTGATACATAAAAAAAATTGGGTATAATTTGTAAAAAAAATAATTTGGATACAAAAATTGCAATTATTACTTTTTAATTTTGACTTTTTACTGTTTTTAATGGCAAATTTGACGGTAGGGAATTTTTCTCACAATACGTTTTAAATAGGAGGTTTTCCGCGATTTCCTATAGATATGGAGTATATCGCAAATGAAAACGTTTCGAGAGAGTTTTCTTGTATTAATCCTTTTTTATATTTATATCCCCAACTTTTTTATCGTATATTTATTCTTAACATTCTATTAATTAGTATATCTTATCCTTAATGATGGTAAAAAAAATCGTTTTAAGGGAGTAAGAAGATTTATTTGTCCTTCGTATTTTTAGATTAGTAAGATAAACAACAAATATAAATGTTGGACAATTTTTTTCTCCATACTAACAAAATATTTGAATAAAATCATTATCAAAGACATTGTAGTAATTAATGGAAGGTCAAACATATGATGCGATGAAAAAAGTTAGGAACGTAAATGTGAAAATTTAAAATTTTAAGAACCTTCATTTCAATTATAATGTGGTGTACTTAATAAAATTCGTGGTAGGAATATTTTTACCCATAAACCATATCTAAATATATAATATATTAATAAATCAATTCCCCAAAGACCTGACTTTTGGAGAGTGTTTTATAGCCTCATTTCTCCAATGTTGGTTATATTCACACCACATTTTTTTTTTCGAAATATGCCACATTTTAATTACATTAAAGGTCATTCACCTTTATTCAATATTGCACTTATATCTTTAACTTTTTTTCACCACATTTTTACTTTTAACATTTCATTAATGAAAAATCTTGTTCTTAATCATGAATTTCGTCCATAAATATTGTTAATGTGCTTTAAAATGAGGATCAAATATTTAATCGACTTTTTGCAGCATTATTTATTTTGCTTATTGAGAAATACAATGGCAAATGAGTATTTTTACTTTATCTCAAAGAAAATTTTGAAGAAAAGCCATAGTTGAAAACAATTTACGTTAATTTGAGAATAATAAACATAAGCTTGTAGGCTCGACACAAATTGGACTCAATCTGTGAAAGGTTGAGGCTAGCCTGACCCTAACCACTTTTTAAAAGGTAGAGAGAAATATCCTTAAAATATGGACCATTTTGAAACATGAGTACAAAAGTAAGGGATAAAAAGAAAATACATTAACGCTTTCTTCAAACCCATGATCCAAGATAACCAAACTCAAAACTAGGGTTAGACAAAACTCTTGAATCGAACCGATCAAATCGGATCCAAACCGAACTGAACCGAATTGAGCAGTTCTTCTTAAGTTAAATACCCGAATGAATATCTGAACCGAGAATCGACTTGTTCAATTTAGTTCTCAATTCTAAATCAAGAATCTAAAAATCGAATAAGAACTAAATAACCCTATTTTTTAAAATCATAAATAAGTCAAATTATTTTATTTTTTAAAATAAATTTGTTAACTAATTAATTTATCACAAACCCAAAATATGATTTCCCTATTTCTAATTTCCAACCCAAGTCCAATTAATCAAATTGCACTAAATTTTACCTAAATCTATTATTCTACCGTAGTACTGTTTCTGTCTGGAGAAATCGAATTGCAAGCATCTCTTTATTATTGTGAGCTTGCTATCTTCGTTTTCATGTGATTTTAACCGTCAAATTTATAAAGAACTCAACAAAGAGAGACTCAAAAGATATCATGAGATTTGGCTATATTATTTTGTAAGAGCTAAATTGAACATGTCATTAGTTGAAAGGATGTAGTGTTGTTGTATATATCAAAAAAATAATTATTGTACAAAACTCGAGAACCGGATGGAATCGAACCTAACTGAACCGAATCGAACTCGAACGATTTTATAATTAAATTTGGACCCGACAGTTCCATTTGCTAAATAACCGAAAATTCGGATTCGAATCGAATCGGATCGGATCATGTCCAGCCCCTACTCAAAACCTTAACCACACAGAATAAAAAATCAAATAAATACTGCTAAAATATGCAAATTCAGATTATGAATTGACATCTTCCATATTATTACGAAGAAATTTTGCATTATTCCATCTTTAAATCTTCAAAAAAAGGCCAAAATCTACATTTTTGAATTAAATGTAGAGTTAATTTTTCAGATTTTAATGTTCATTTTGTCCATTATTTCTGTTTCATTTTGAATTAAACGTTTATTTTTTCAGGTAACATACTTATTTTCACTTTGAAGCCTTTTATTAAAGAATTTTCTAAATTTTGATTCAATTATTAATGTGAAGTTACAAATGAGCCACCATAATTGGAGATATCATGTTGGTTGATTTAGAGTTTTTGTCTACTATTTTAATAGTTTGTTGAAATTAATGCTCTCGAACAAATGCCGATAATTGTCAATTACTTTAGGTTATGTTTGGATCGTGTTTATAAACTATTTATAAACGTTCAAGTAATTTTCTACATTTTGAGGAACTAATAAGTACAACTCACCACCACTCATTATATCTATTTATAATTTAAATCGTTTATAAATATTCTTCAAACATGGAGCCACGATATATTACTTCTTTGTTCTCTGAAAAGGTAAATTGGGGGAGACACCAACTGAACACAGATTTTTAGAGAGAGAGAGAGAGAGAGAGAGAGATAGATAGATAGATAGATAGCCAATTATTCTTTAATAACCACCAATTCAGATCATATTCTTAACTTATATAAATAAATTAATATCTATTTTCTATATAAAAAAAAATCTGAAATTATGACCTGAATTATGGGCTTGTTTGAGTCTGATTTTTTATGTAGAATGCATATTGAAATGGTAGATTGATGAAGAATGTGTAGTTAAAAAATAAATAAAAGTTTTAAATTTACATATAATATTATTTTAGTTTTAGATACCACCACCACCACCACCTCTACCTTCAACCAACCACACCTGCACCACTACCGAACGATCAAAGATGTAGTGCCCCTACCACCTACACCTTCAATACACCACAAATCCACCCAACTTCGGCCACCACCAAAGTCTGAAGAAGAGAGAGAAATAAAAAAACCTAACCGATCTCTGATTGTGAGAGACATCAATCGTCATTTGAAGTGTTGACCACCATCAACACACCACCACCGAGATTTGCATGTTCACAACGACTTGCATCTTCAATTTGGCCTCCATTGCTAGCATCCAACTTCATCTTCCCCACCATCGTCAGCCAAATTGAACACTTGGTGGTCGTTATAGCAATGATTTGGATGGATTGGTATGGTGCTTTGGTGATTTAGCAGCTAATTTAGCATAGAGATTTAATTGTGGACGGTAATGAATGGGATAAATAAATAGATTTGCATGTGTCGGAGAGGAAGGTAGATGTGGAAATGTCGGAGAAGAAGGTGGCGATGGAAGTGTTGAAGAATGAGGTGACAGTGGCATGTACACCCCCATGGGTGTGTGGGAATGTTAGGTTTGTGTTGTGGAAGCGACATTGTAATCGGGGTGCAAAATGAATTAGGGTTAGGGTGTGGTGTAGTGTGGAATGGGGTGGGGTGGGGTGGGGTGGGGTGGGGTGGGGGTGAAGTGGGGATACACCTAATATTTGAAAGAATGATTCTATTATCTGATATTGAAATGAAAAATTGAAAAATAGGTGTGAGTATAATTTTCTCAATTTTTAATTAATGATATCACAGTCACGTTTTTTCTTTTTATTCTCAAGGTGTCACTTTTTTTCTCCTTGTAAATATGCTCTTTCCTTTTCCAATTAAATTGCTGTTTCGAATTCTTTATACTCTCCTTAGTTATTTGAATGCCTATGACTTTAGGAGTTGAATATTTGGTTTATATTCTCTTTAGCTAGGTGTATGCATATGCCTATGATAGTGGGAGTTGAATATTTGCAGTATTTTAAGTCAATGTTTAGGAAATCAAACAATTAAATTAATTTGAATAGACTTGAGGTTTTTTCTTTATCCACCACATGAAGCAATTACAGGAAACCAACCCTTTCTTGAAAGAATATGTATATGAGGTCCACTTGGCATTTCTAGCTAAGTTGCCCAACCATAGAAAATGAATACACTCATGGAGATGGAGGGGAATAGGGAGAGTATTTTTTAACAAACAAAATATATCCCTTTGGACATTTGGCTAATAAGTAAATTCTGATAATAGGGAGAGATTATTTTTTAACTTAAAACAAAATAAATCCCTTTGGACATTTGGCTAATAAGTAAATTCTAATATTATTTCAAGTACAATGCTACAAATACATAATTATTTACAAATTTTAATTAATTTCATTCTCTCTCTCTCTCTCTCTCTCTCTCTCTCTTTTCTCTTTCTCGCTCTTGCAAACTAATTTTTTTTTCTCTTTTTGTACATCAATTTGTAAATAATTATATACAAGTAACATTACTCAATACTTGTCACTTCACACTATGCTTCAACTTTTGCAATTCAAATTCAATTTCAAGTAAAAAGTATGAAAGTTTGTATTGTTCAAAACTTTTGTTGATTGATATCTTAGTTTAAGTAGTTCAATTCAAGAAACAATATTTGTAAGTTTACTCAAAACTACATGTTATACTAAGATCAGATCAGATCGAAGAATTTACAAGAAAACCCTAATAATGAAACTATACACAATAACCATTGAACATCAAAGATCTCATAGATCTTAGGCTCGGAACCAAATCCTTCAACACGATGAGTCCCAAGTCACACACAGTAACCCTCACGAACCACCAAGTAAACTGAGGTTTCTCCAATGAGACCAAAAGATGGATATCTACCAATCACAAACACGCCTCAGACAAGATCTCACACAAAAATCACTGACTTGAAACAGATTCAAGAGAAAACATTCTAGAAGGGAGATGAACGAACAAGAGAATATAGAAGTCTCTAGAAAAACGAGAGAAAAATCAAAACCAGAAAGAATAGAAAAATGATCATTCTCGAAACCCTTAGAATACTCAACAAATATCAAGGCCTCGAGATTGGTATCCACACATCCAATGGCTCAGAAAAACTCCACCAAGTTTAACTTAATGGACCGGTATTGGGCCAGGTAAACTTGGGCTCACTTCAGTTTGAATAGGATATTATGGAATGGGCCGAAAGGCCAAATCATCATTACCTAAAGTGGACTTGATAATGGCATCACAGCCCAAATCTCCACCTTGATGCCAGTGGTCAATCAAGCAGCTAATTCTACACTACAATAGGTAAAAACAGCTTCCAGTGATCAACCTCCAATGGATCAAGAAATTTAGAATTAGTACCTGCACACAGCAAATTACCCAGTATCAATTTTCAACATTTGCAAACAAGATTTAAACTTGGCAAGAGGCAATACCTTTGTACCCATATCAGCTGGATTATATTGGGTAGCAATTTTCTCAAGTAATAAGATATCTTTAGCAACAATATCTCTTATAAAGTGCAACTTAACATCAATATGTTTAGTTCTTTCATGAAAAACAGGATTTTTGCATAAATGTATAGCACTTTGACTGTCAGAATATAATGTCACAGGATTAGATAATTCATTAATTTCAGACAGTAAACCTTTTAACCATAAAGCTTCCTTTATGGCCTCAGTTGCAGCCACATACATTGCCTCAGTGNTGTTTAGTTCTTTCATGAAAAACAGGATTTTTGCATAAATGTATAGCACTTTGACTGTCAGAATATAATGTCACAGGATTAGACAATTCATTAATTTCAGACAGTAAACCTTTTAACCATAAAGCTTCCTTTATGGCCTCAGTTGCAGCCACATACACTGCCTCAGTGGTAGACAAAGCAACAACAGGTTGTAATTGAGATTTCCAACTTATACATGTTCCACACAAAGTAAACACATAGGCAGTAGTAGATTTTCTATTATCAACATTACCAGCAAAGTCAGAATGAACAAAATTTTTAAGTACTACACCATCATTGCAGGCAGAAAAACACAATCCTAAATGTGAAGAACCTTTCAAATACCTTAATAACCATTTCAGTGCAGTCAAATGTTCTAAACCAGGATTAGCCATGTATCTACTAAGTGTACTAATAGCATGAGCCACATCAGGCCTAGTATAGACCATGGTATACATCACAAAACCAACAGCATTAGCATAAGGTATTCTTTCCATATGTTTTATATCAGATTTATTAACAGGACATTGGTCTTTACTCAATTTAAAATGGCTAGCAAGAGGTACAAACACATATTTTGAATCAAGCATAGCAAATCTAGCAATCAATTTATCAATGTATGCAGTTTGTTTCAAAATCAGAATTCTATCATGCATTTTCCTAAAAATCTCCATGCCTAATATCTTCTTAGCATGCCCAAGATCTTTCATTTGAAATTCAGCATTCAAAGATCTTTTAATTTCATTAATGACATACATGTTATGACCAATTAAAAGCATATCATCCACATACAAGAGTATAAAAGCAATAATAGCATTTTTATCATCTCTTTTAAAATACAAACAATGGTCAAATTCACTTATAATAAAACCAACAGAAGAAACATAAGTATCAAATCTTATGTATCATTGTCTTGGTGATT
>CAIGRN010069753.1:0-10021 GCA_903798345.1 Fraxinus anomala
TTTTGGCGGCTTTTGGAGGGTATCTTGCAACTCTTCCATAGGTTTTGGCACCAATTTGTGGGGCATTGATCAAGGCCTATAAATAGGTTATAAGATGATCAATACATACACATGGAAAATACTTGAAAAAAGAGTGATCATAATCTTCATTTCACAAGAAAGAAATGATTCTTTCTTCTTCCATATTCAAATCTTCCCTTGTGTTCTTGAAGTTTTATAGAATCACATCAGTGCTTAAATGTTGAATTCTCTCCAAGACTTGATTAATCCTACAAACTATTTACCGGAAAACCCTTTAAGCGCCAAATTGTATCGGAGAGGGGGCAAATATCGTTTGAGGACAGCGATGTTCACGTGTTTGAGCCTTTCATCTTCTCCGAAATTGTTTGATCATTTGCATCGAGTTTTTTCAATTCTTGCATGGAAGATCATAATCTAAAAAGGGAGAAATTGCAATGTTCGAGAAACATAAATGATAAGTTATCCGGGCTCCAAATTATGACATTTTGGTGGTTCTTTTAATGAGATTATAGTCTAATTTATGATATAATTTATTATTAGGTGACACTCGATGAATGTAATGGAAATTGAAAGAAAGAAGCGAAAAAGGCTAAATTGTAAGAGATCTAAAGTTTTGGGACTGAAGTGCAAATGCTCAAAAGTTGTGTCGATCCCCACGATGAAGATTCGGGAGATACTAGAAGTCAATTGGATAAAGAAAAATAGTCAAATGGATGAAATATAATCGAAGTAAGATCACACATCAATTTTCAACCGAAAAAGATATGCTACAGATTTTTAGTCTCATATTGAAACTCCTTTTTGACATAGAAAATTTTCCATTTTCCATGGAAAATTATTGGTATCAAACATGGCCTAAGAAATAGTATATTATTCATTTAAATTGCATACCACAAAATCTTGTGCTCAAATTCAAGTGTTCTCGAATTCAATTCCTGCAAATTGAAAATAAATTCAATGCATGTTCGGTACTCAATATTGGACATGGTTGAATTTGTTCTACTATTCATTTCTTTGTACTGAACGTGTCGTCAAAATTTAAGAACTCAGCAACTCATTATTCATTATGTAGGTAAGTCATTCGCAGCTCCTATATCAGCTCTAACAAACAGTTTTTTATCGTTTTGCTCTATAAAACTATATCCAACCCCAACAGGATTATCTTATAAAACAAATTACAAAAACAAGTAAAAAAACCAAGATATTATAATTTTATGGATATATAAAGAATTAAATGCTTACCACAAATAGAAAATCAGCTTTCGTCGAGCATGAGAAATTTATAAACTTCAAAGAAGTGTCTAAAGTGCCAATTGTTTGAATCATTTGAACCCACGTGTTGTGAAAAATAAAGTAAAGAAAAGAAAAAATTGGCAGAGGAACCTATATTTTATTAAACAACCAATAGAGAGAAAATACAATTTCAGCTCCCAAAAACTTAATGAAGAATCTATTATTTATAGGGAAATGTCCAAACTCAAAATGGAAACAAGATAAAAACAAATCACGTTAAATAAAAGAAATATCCAATAAACACGTGAAATAAAGAAAATAATATTTTTTCAAATACATGCAAAGAAGGAAAAATATATTCCTAAAAATTCCAACCTAATTTGGGTGACAAAATCCAACAATCTCCACCTTGACACAAATTTCGGTGCAACGAAAGAAACTCCAAAATTTCTCCACATGAAAAAAAAGTCTGACTGCATGAGAATAAACCAATCTCTTCATTCAGTACCAAAACTCTCCACCTCACGACAAACATCGCAGCTGCCCAGTGTCCACAAGCGACACCCGAACCCAACCCCCGATTCCCAAAATTCCAACAAAGAATTCAACAATACGAAACAGGGTCTAAGCACATCATGTAGCAGAATCCATACCAAATGCTTGAACTGAAGGCCCCTTGCTAGAACTATCACCTTCAAACACCCCGAAAGCATGATCACACACATCTAAAATCCGGTACCTATACTCCATGAATCCTCTCCTAGCAAATGACTCAGAGCCCAACATGAAAGGTACTGTACCAAACTAGATATCTTTCACGGTACAAAACCTGTCCAGGTGTCTCTTCACTGGTTCTGCGCGCCCCTGAAGGATATATGGTTAAGAACACTTTCGTCTTTCCAGTACAACACGATGACCCCTTTGGACCTTCAAGACTCCACCTCCACCGGAGAATGTGTACCCATTAGAATCCAAGGTACTCAACGAGATGAGATTCTTCATTAAGACTGGAACATGCCGAACCTGGCCAAGAACTCGAACTGTCCAATCCAATAACCTCAATCTGACCCGATCGATTCCAACAACCCTACAAGATTGGTTGTTTTCCATGACAACTCCACATTGCTTTACCGTTTCATATGTTTCAACCAGGCCATATTGGGACACATATGGAACGAACACGTTGAATCCAAAATCCACTCCTCATTCGGCTTAGATTCCATGTCAGATATGGTCAGCACCACATCTTCGCCATTTGAAAATCTCTCGACAATATTAGTCTCATCAGAATGATCAGATTGTCTCCCATGATTTGCAATCGAATTACCTTTACCCTGCAACTTATCACAATCTCTCTTGATGTGTCTTTTCCTCCTGCAGTAGAAGCAAACCTGATTGCTTAAGTTTACCCTCGACCTACCCCTCCGTCGATCACCGTATGAAACCAGAGCTTCCTCATCCTTAGCTCCAACGATATGCTTCATCTTCTCCTTTGAAAATAAAGTATCATAAGCATTGTCAATGGTGAGTGTGTCACGATTGTACAAGATTGTGTCCCTGAACGACGAATACGAAGCGGGCAGTGAGCACAACAGGATCAAAGCCAGATCCTCTTTATCATACTTGACTTCTAACGTTTTTAGATCAGTGACGATTTTCTTGAACACGGCCAGGTGGTCCTCCAAAGAACTCTCTTCTGCCATGCGATGAGAATAAAGCCCCTGCTTCAGATGCAACTTTTTCGTCAATGTCTTAGTCGTGCACAATTACTCCAGTTTTAACCACAATGCAGCAGCTGATTTTTCCTTAACCTCGTCATGAAGAATGTTGTTAGAAAAATGAAGCTAAATCATAGACATCGCCTTTCGATCCTTATGTTGCTTCTCTTCTGTTGACCAAGTTGTTGGCATTTTATCAAAACCCAACATAGTATCGTCCAAATCCATCTGTGCCAGAATTGTTTTCATATTTACTTGCTTCAGAGAAAACCTTGTATTGCGATCCAAAAGCGAAATATCATACTTCATGGCAGCCATCGAAACTAGAAATCTCAAATAAATTTAACAACCTATAGCTCTGATACCACTTATTAGGACCCTTTGAACCCACATGTTGTGAAAAATCAAAATAGATTAATGGAGCAATATAAAGTATTGATCGCTCACCAAATAAGAACAAGATTTAAAGAAAAGAAAAGAAAAGAAAAAAATGACAGAGAAACCGATATTTTATTAAACAACAAATGGAGAGAAAATACAATTTCAGCAATTTTCGCTCTAAAAAACTGAAAGAATAGTTTACTATTTATAGGGAAGATGTCCAAACCTAAGATGGAAACAAAATAAAAACAAATAACGTGAAATAAAAAAAAAATTCCTAATATTTTTCCAATAAAACACGTGAAATAAAAGAAATAATATTTTTTCAAATATGTGCAAAGAAGGAAAAATATATTCCCAAAAATTTCAACCTAATTTGTGTCACAAAATCCAACACCAGTCTGTTTGAAATTACCAATTCCGACTCCAAAAGTATCATGTTCATATTATAAAATGTGTAATTCAAATTTACATGTAAACATTTGAAAAAATCACTGAAGATGAAGTAAAAAAAAAAACTCTGCTTTTATTATATAAAAAATAAAAAAATAAAATTTATCAATTTCAATAATTATTATTTTATAATGCAGTTTATACAAATTATCAAATTTACAGGCCAACCCTGTAGCCAAAGGATGATGGATTATTCTAGTGGTACGTCACCATGTACCTAAGGGAGAGCGCCTCACCAATAGGGGGCGCCGGGTATCCATTATGGACACCCTTATGTAAGGCCTGATATACCATAAGAATGATCCAAGGATGATAGGTCATGGCTTGTTTGGATCTTCAAATTCAACCGTGCTTCTTGAACAACCCCTTGGACGTCCGGGGTTTGTTCAAGTGGTTTTCCCCCTTCAAATTTGAGTGGACTTTTAAAGTACAAGAATCTTTAGAGAAATGCTCATTTGAATTAACAAGAACCGAGTTAAACAATTCATGAATATCAGCAACACTTGTTCCATATTGAAATCGGTTAGCTCTATTATTGCAATTCATGTTATTGATGAAGGTTTTATGCAAGTAAGGATTTCCCCAGTCAATTTCCATCTGTGAATGCAAATGGGAAAATATTTTTGAATCCAATGACTCTAGCATTGGAGGGCACAAACTTCATAGTGCTTTTTCTAGCTTTCAGTCTGGCTGAAGAAAAAAATCAAGAAGGTGGAAACATAGGTAAATCATTTTGTGTTTATACGGTAGTGAGAACCAATTTGTATTTACTACTAGTATAATTAAATAATTTCGCTAATTAATTCAACAAAATTTATAATAATACAAAGTTAGGTTGTGTTGGAAAAAAGAAAAATAGAACAAATGAAATTGAGGGTCTGTTTAATAGCATGTAATTCCACGGAAAATGTCACATCCGAGGAAAACGAATTGCACTTGGCAATTTGATTGCAATGTGGAAATGGAAACTAGATTCCAAGGTACAACTACTTTAAGCTGCATTTTCTTTATTTACGAGGAAAACGAATTTTACTTTGGCCGTTTGATTGCAACGTGGAAATAAAAATCAAATTCCAAAGTACAGCCACTTTAAGCTGCATTTTCTTTATTTTCATGGAAAACGAATTCCTATGGGTTTGGTGGATTTTTATTTTCCAACTAACATGGAATTGAAATTCATTTCTACCTTTGCCTATCAAACGTACCCTGAAGAAATCATACTTTGAATTTGTGATTGAAACTTGAGACATTGATGAAATTCACCTCAATCTGAAGCACAAAAACAAATTTGAATTTTGTGTCATCACAATGTACATTTATAGATGTATGAACAAAATAATTTCCTTATATACAATGTTTTTAGTACATGTCAAGTGTGAATTTTCAGTGACTGGTGGATTATGTAAAAATTTTAAAAACTTGCTTATTTTAGCTCTTGACAATGCTACATAAGTTGACCATGACAGAATACTGGTTCGGAAGATATAAACCAAGAAAATTAAGTGTTTGTCCTTGTGCTTTATTTATTGTCATTGCAAAACATGGCCTAATAGGAAATTGAGTTTTTTTAAATGGAATCGATATTTTTTTTATCACTTTAAAGAGGTATGAAATGAATTCTTGATAAAAAAAAAAACATGTTTTCCATAGTACTCACCAGTTGTAATTTCAACAAGAATTACATTCTTTTCAAATTTTCGACAAGTAAAACGTGTTTCATTGCATAGCCCTTCAAATAGATTGATATTTCGTAGTAACATTACGGGACGTTCACTTTAAAGTTCAATTCATGAGGTGGAATACCATTTGAAGTTCAACTGTTTAGAAAATCTTCCTGTAAGCTTTGTTCAGATTTGTCAATTGCTTCATCAAAGTTGTAGTATGTATAAACTTGACCAAGAATTTGCTCTAACAACATTTTATTAATATGATCAACACATTCATTTCTAGGTCTATGAATAACTCGATTTGACATTGTATGTAAATCATGACAATATGTTTCTATATTGGAAACACATAATTTATTAGAGTTCTGAGAGATGTAATTTCATCTTCGTACGGTATGATATTGTTTGGAAGCTTAATACAATTACAACTATGTTTTCAACTAATGATAGATATACAAATAAAGGCTATAGGTAAGAAAAACTAAGCTAGCTTTCATTATATCTTTTTTTTCTTTTCGTCTTGGCACTACTGGTAAAACTTATCTAAAATCTCCTCCAAGAACTACTACTTTCCCGCCAAAAGGTAAATCAGAATCAATAATATCTCTTAGCATTTTATCCACAACTTCAACAGTACAACAATTTACCATTGGTGCTGCATCCCAAATTATTAACTTAGACATTTTCAACAAAGATCCTAATGCCGATTGTTTAGTAATAGAGCAGCCGATTTTCCCAACTGTTTCCAAAAGGTTTTAAATCCTGAATAAGTTGTTCGACCTCCAGGTAGAAGTGATGCGGCTATGCCAGAAGATGCAATTGTTAAAGCAATTAAATCTTGAGATCTTACACCAGTTAGTAATGTTTTATACAAACAAAGTTTTACCCGTACCACCTGGATCATCGATAAAAAAAAGTACCATTTGAGCCCAATCTTAGTGTGTGTTTGTCTTCCATTATTGTATAAGAAATAGGGTAATAAATAGTACTTTTTGGAGAATGTGTGGTTGAAATTTAAAGTAAGTCTATTGGTTTGTGTAAATAATATTTTATTGGGTGAATATGTGGTAGAGAATCTTACTGTAGTAAACAATGTTTTGGAATAATGGGAGACAAACGAAGCCTTATTTTCTCCATAATTGCATTATATGCAAATTGTTGTTTGTTATTTAACATTGATATACAAACATATTCTTTTTCAATACTCAAATTCGTTGTTTCTTTTATGACCATTCTTCTCAATTTTTCATTCTCATTTATATTTACACCAAATGGTACTAATTCATAGTCATTTATGTTTTTACCTAATGATTCTAAATAGAACTTATATCCTCTAAAGCTCATATTTCAGCAACCTCCAAATGAGTATTTTCATGTATATAATCATCAATCATATGGAATTTGAATGTCTCACAAGAACTTTGGATCGTTAGTGTTACAAAGAGTAAGAAGTGTAGCAAAAAGACATCATAAAGAAGTAGGCATTTCATAAAATATAGCTTCAGATAAACATTATTCACAATGAGTATCTCCACCTAAAAAATTATGTAAAAGTACAGCTTCTCGATATGTGTTAACAGTTACTCCGTTTGAAGTACGTAGATCATGAAATGATGTTGGGCCTCAAATATGTTTTAAAAGAATTCGGAGAAAATATCGTTCTCTTTCAGATAGATTTACTGTAACAATTCGTCCAACAACAGTATTCTTTTTTCTAGGAGTCCAAATTTTCTTATTTGTATTCCAAACAAAATGTCTCGAAAATTTCGATACAAAAGTGTTCGAGCAAACTAGTTTATTTTATTCATTTGAAAAAATTCTGTCAACATTGTTTTCTTCATACTTTCTTTCTCAATAATAGTACATAAATCATCTTCATCATTGTATGTTGCTTGTTAATAATTTTCAATATGAAGTTGTAAAGCATAAATCGCAGGATAAATTTCTGATAAAGTAAATGAAAAAATCTTCTACATAGTTTCAGGTGGAGATATCTATCTAACAGATTGATAAGAATAAATTTCATTTATTTCTTGATTCGATCAATTTGTATTGACTAAAAATTAATGCAATCATATCCATTGTACACATATTTATACAAATATTTAATAGTTTTCATAGAAGAACAAATTTCAACATTAATATGACAGTCAAACAAATTTTACACTTAAATAAGGATTATATGGTACAACCCAATAATTGTCTAACATTTTACCCCTAACTTTAATAGAAAGATCAGTATTACGACGTTTGTACAATGGGTATGAATTTTGACCGAATGTAGTAGTATTACAATAATATTTAGGATATTTGTTTTTACAACTTTTATTCGCTTCCCTGCATATATTTTTTGAATTAAGATTTCCACAAGAGCCATGCATATTATGTTTAACAATAACAGAATGAAGATGAGCATATTTGTTTTTCTCAGGAATTTCACATAACACTATCCTATTGACCTTTGCAGCACAATTGATCTTATGTCCATTGTTGAAAATTAATATTAGGTGTGCATGAGAAAGACCACTTTTCTAAAATTCAATAATGTATATGTGTGCAACATCAGGGTCTAAGATGTTTTTCTTAAATAGATCATTTTTCAATTTTTCTAATTTTAATTTAAATATACGAGCAATTAAATCAAGTCAATTTTGAATTTCATCGTTGTGTTTTAGTTCTGATTTAATCTAAGGCCAATTTGGATTACATGTTATAGTTAAAAATATATCTGAATTTCCGTAACGTTGAAAAATAGTCATTACATCCATTTTTTTTTTAGCATATCTCTAGGTTCACACGTAAAAAATAGCGATAAAATAAATTTTATTCCAACTTTACACCCTCTTGTTTCCCTATTTTCAACATTATCTACAATACTTTGGTAAAATTTAGCACGAATTTGTTTTTGATTATTTCAAAAGTAATCTAACCTAACAGTTTCAATTTTCACATACATATCTACCACATATTGTTAGAACAATCTACTAACATGAAGTAGTATAGACTTACTAGAATGCCTGATCTGTAACTTGTATAAATAGTATTCTTGACAAGAAACTTGAGTATGCCTTTTCGTTTGATGAAACAATGCAAAAACAAAAAAAAATCAAGTTAAATATTTATTTAAGACATTTATGTTCGAAAATGAAAAAACTCAAAAACTTATGAAATAGTAATTTCCATACCTTGAATCTCTTTCTCAATAAATTCAACTGCTGAACTACTTGTGCTAACAAAACTATCAAATGTTGATGTATGTTCAGGTTGAGAGAATACGTTTCTGCATCTCTCTATACCTTTATGCCAACCAGATTCTCCCTGTGAAAAAAGTAATGGATACTGTAGTAGATTATAACAACCATAATAGTAATGAACTCTATGTGAATTACTAGAATAAGCATATATAATAATGTCACGAACATGAATATTCACATTTTCATTATCTTCAACCCATATAGCAGCTACTTGAGATGCAGTAGGAGTATTAAAAACTCTTTGATCAATTCCTAGAATGCACCGTATTAGGATTTGATTATCATGCAAGTTAGTCACATTACTTAAAGACTTGAAGAATTTACTATGTGAATTCGCTTTCAAAATTTCGATTAGAATAATTAAAGTAGATTCAACAAAATTTGATGAAATTTTCATTCGATTTTGCAATCCATTTTCTGTATCATAAAAATATAATTGCATATAAGAAAGCGTATTATTATTTCGCATAAGTTCGCTTACATNACAATTTGGAAGTTCATTGTCTGTATCGTAAAAATATAATTGCATATAAGAAGGCGTATTATTTTTTGGCATAAGTTGGTTCACATAATGATGTACTTGTCCTTGTACTCTAAATGTGTGAATACATTTATATATTTTGAAAAGTTCTTTGTCATACTTTACGTCAAATGAAGTAAAAGCAAAATGGTTATTACATACCATTGGGATTTTTTAAAATTCCATACAACTAAGTTCTGCAGAAGTGAATAAATTAAACAATTGAGTTGGTGAATCAGATATAAAGAGCTTAACTTTTCTATTAGAGCAACAAAACCCTTTACTTTCTCTATAGAATTTCTGTGCATTTCAATGTGTACAATAAATTATGGGGGGCTGATTAAGCTGAGCTCATTTATACTCTTACGACAATCAATACAAAATGTTTGAAGTTGGCCTCACTCACCTATCCCTTTTTCTTTGAGATTCTTGTTGGCGTATGGAAGCATTACACAAGTTCTTTTTCAGAAATAGCTTCAAGATAAACAGAACCAGGGTCAACTTCAGCAAATAATTCCAAAATTTCCATTACGGCAACAGAAAAATAGCTGAATATTTGTACTCAAAGCAAATCAGTATAAACTAAGTGGAAAATGTATTAGAAAATCTATTTTTTATATATATATATATATATGGTAGAGAAAATTAGATGACAGAAAATATTGAAAATAAATAAGATTGTTCACAATACAGAAAGAAATGAACTACTGCACAGTAACATTTAAAACAACAAGAATTTATATTTAAAAGTAAATTTACAGTATTAGAAGCTGG
>CAIGRN010069755.1:6331-17600 GCA_903798345.1 Fraxinus anomala
AAAAAAAAAAAAAAAAAAAAAAAAAAAAAAAAAAAAAAAGTAAAACAAAAAAAGGAAAAATAAAAAAAAAAAAAAAAAAAAAAAAAAAGTGACAAACTGAAAAAAGTGACGAAATTTTTTTTTTTTTTTTAAAAAGTGACAAATAGAAAAAAGTGACAAATCTTTTGATGAAATTCACGGGCTTCCTCCATCTGTAACAATTGGAGTCGAATTTTTCCTTGCAATAACATTGGGTTGATCTGATTGCTTTGAAACACAAATGAATTCCAACTGTTGATCTGCTTGGTTAGATTCTTTCAAATCCTCTGTATCCCAGATAGGAAAAACCTGGTTCATCCGGTTCTTTCACATTAGAAAGAAAAAAAGTAGCAATCATGCGGGAGACTTTTATGCTTCAATTATAAGGTCATTGTCATGGATGGTAGGGGAGATAATGGTGGGACAGCTGGTTCGTGAGGTGCAAACGGAATAACTTCGAGAGTTCTTCTAGCTGTAGCCGGAGACTCTATATTCCTACCTATCTTCCTCGATGTAAATGATTCAGAAGCAGTTCTTGTCCTTGATGAATTATTGCTTAGAACGGATGCTAAAAACTTGTCTTTGGAGAGAGATCCTTGAGCAGATGCAATGACAGCACCAAATACATCAGACTCCCTCAAACCCTGAATGATGGTCATGGAAGCATATATGCGAGTTAAAATGCCCTTCCTCAACAATTTCAAACTGAGAGTTCTATCAGTCCACACAATATGCTCTCGATACCAGTTTAACATCTCCTCCTCAGTGGCAGTTGAAGCAATTATAAATGTAGCTCTATCGAATTCCAACATAAAGCATCGCTTGACATCCTCATTTGTAGGCTTACAACCCATGGCCTTTCCATTGTCAATTAAGTTTTGGTTAATCGAATTGAAGAGTTGGAGCAGCATAGATTTATCAAATTGGTTAGTTCCAAATTTTTCGCTCGAGTTCATTGTTGCAGCCAAAAATTGATCCGATCCTAAGTACAATTGGTCTTGACCCATGGCTGGGCAAGGTGCGCCAGGTGAAGGCGCACCTAGCCCAGGTGGTCCGCCACCGGAGTTCGTTCGAACGACGTTGAAATTGCAAATTTTCACAGACTGCGTCGCGTTTGTCGTAACAGTGAGAACTTCCGGATTCAATTCAAGTTTTTAGCCAGTATTTTGGTGCAAATTGGTGGCATATGAGAGGTCATCCAGGGGTGGGGAGCTGGCCAGTGGTGAGCTCCGACCAGTTTGGTCGCTGGACATGGAGATTCCGTCGTTTCCATTGGTATATCAATGTCTAGTACTCAATGAAGATTGGATTTTAGGTTTATGACGTATTAATTACTGGTTGAATTGTCTAATTAGTTTTAAAAGGGTATTATTCAATCTAGTTAGTTTAAGAGGGCATTGAGCCTAATTTTCCTTATTTTTTTAAAAAAGGCCCAAACAATAACAAAGGAAAAATAATAATTTATGGGCTTCTTCTTCATTTTCCGGCGGACAGCGGCGATGACTAACTGAACTGAAGCTCCCGGCGGATGCAGCACGAGGGGCCGTGAGGGCTGGCTAGGTGTTGAGTCCGCCCCTGACGACAAGTATGCAATTATTATTATGAACAATATATCCAACCATCCCAAATCACATATGTGAAATAAAACATGGCAGACGACTGCTGCGTTGCTTGCTAAATAAAAATGAATAAGGTGGGAAGAAATACATTAGGTTGCTTAACAGCATCCCACCTTGTGTAATGCTATGTTTTGCACTTTCAACAAAGTCAGAACTACTCGTCAAAAGATTTGTCTCCTTCTGGGACCACGCACATGTTGCTCTTTCACAAGTACATCACTTGTAGATGTAATCAATGGAAGTAATTGTAACACCCCAAAACTTGCCCTTTGAGATGTTCAATACGTATCGTAAAAATAAAACTTTCATAAAAGATAATTATCCCCAAAGTTACAATAATTAAAAATAAAACACTTTCATAATCATAAAAGTTATTGCTAAAAAAATTCATAAATTATCTTCTCTTTATTATACCACTAATGGCCAATTCCAAACTCCAATTCCTCGAACCTCAATTACCTAAAAGAGGGAGAATTATGAATAATAAGATAAAATCTCAATAAGTGAGCCACATAAATTGTAGTTCATATTTAAAATTTAGGAATTCTTAACGTACATAAGGAGAAATAAGGATTAGAAATAGAACTTAGGTGGCCATATCCCCGTACATAAAATCATAACATACATAGGGAGACACGAGAATTAAGAATTGTACTTCGTTGCTAAAATTTCCGTGTGCAGCGTTACTGAACTCCGATTATTTGAACTTACACATGTACCACCCATATCATATTCATAACTAAAAATTCCATATTTTAAAATATGAAAAAGGATTCAACATACAGCGTATGACTACAATTACCTTGATAATTTGAAGAGAATCGTAGTAAATACGTAGAGGAGAATTTAACATTTTCAACAAAGTGATAGTTTCTGGGTGTGCTTTAGGTGTGTTACTTATAGATATAATTTAAATTAATCAATCATCATTATATATAATTATAGATATATAGTTGTATGTATTTTTAGTAATCATATAATTGAAATCAACATATAAATTTATATATAAAAAATACACTTATAACCATAAATATTGTGAGGACCCGAATCCTCAACTATTCAAGTGTCACTAAATAAAATTCGATTTTTTTCTCTTTTTTTTTTCTTCGCAAGGACTTAAATAGTAACAAGAAACGATTTTACTCATTAAGTAAATAAAAGCGGTTTTAACTTCAATAATTAATTGCAAAATCTTGTTATTAAAGAATAATGCATTGACATATAATGTTCCAAAAAAAAAATGAAACTTAAAAGTTGTGTTTCAAACACAATTTAATTTATTAATCCTAATCCGTCGCCATCTCCACGTTGATTAGCTCGAACCATCAATTGCCTTAAAGGGAAATATCATAGAATGAGATTTATAAAATCCCCGTAAGCATGCCATGAATTATTATCCATTATAACTTACAAGAGCATAATAATCATAATCAACATAATGGAGACACAAGAATTTTACCGAATATAGGTGTTAAGAATTCGTATGTGTAACACTACTAAACTCCGGTCCCATTAACATAATCATACTGTATCATATGGGACCCATAATAATTTTCTTGAAACATAATAATAATTCAAATATAGGTAGCGTATTTACAATGAAATTTACAAGAAAGAGTAATAAAGACCGAATAAAATTTCTTGATTCGTCTTATAATATCCACATTGGCTATGTGTGTGTATATGTGTATATTATTTGGACTAAAAAAATAATAGTGTGTTGTAGCTTGTGAATGTGAATGAGGCTAGGCATGCATCATTAAGGATTGATGATGGAAAGGCTATTAATTCTAGCATTGAAATTGTTCCTTGAAATTTGTGAAATGAGCAAGAATCTCTCCCTCATTCCTCACGTGAATACTACATTCCATATACACATGCATTTACACTACACATTACCATATGTTTGGTCAATCATGAATATGACAAAAATATATATCAAGAGAAATTTGTGGGAATTAGCATTTATACTAAATTTGCTACAAAGTTCTAGAAGGTGGATTAACCCTCAAATGAGTCCCTAAATTTTCAATTATCATAATTAGACCAAAAATTCGGGTGCGGGTGTTATAATCTACCCTCCTAAAAATAAATTTTGTCCTCAAAATTTACCTTGAAATTCATCGAGATGTTGTGGGTACTTGGCCCACATTTCCCCTCTCGTTCCCACGTGACCTCTTCAACTAAGTGATTATGCTCTGTACTTTTACTAGAGGGATCACTTTGTTCGGGATGGCTTGAAATTTCTGATTAACAATTCTTATTGGTATTTCTTCATGGTTTAAACCTCACTATAATTCAATAGACTGATGATTGACCACATGACTCGGATCAAGGACGTATTTCCTAAGCATTAACACATGGAAGATGTCATGTACAACTGAAAGTTCTGGAGGTAATGCTAACTGATATTTGAAGTTCTCGATAAGTTGCAAGATCTCAAATGTGCCAATAAACTTTGGTCGCAACTTACCCTTTTTGACAAAAAGTAGCACTCCTTTCATTGGTACCACTTTGAGGAATACCTTATTACCAACTAAAATTTCCAGCCTTTCTCTTTCTATCTGCATAACTCTTTTGTCTATCCTAAGCAATTTTCATGCTGGCACAAATTTTCTCAATTGCATGCACCGTCTTTTCTATAATCTCTAGCCACAAAACTTTTCGCTCACCGACTTCATCCTAATGAACTGGTGATCTACACTTTCTCCTATACCATTGCCAATTGAAGTGTGGTAACTATTGTTGTATGAGAACTCAACTAATGGTAAATGTTTCTCCTATTGTCCTCCAAACTCGAGTATACATGTCCGAAGAATGTCCTCTAATGTTTGAATTGTCCGCTTAGACTGCCCATCTGTTTGAGGATGGAATGACGTACTAAACTTTAGTTTAGTTCCCAAAGCTCGATGTAAACTTTTCCAAAAGTTCATTGTGAACCTTGGATCTCTATCTGATACAATAAAAACACGTACACCATGTAACCTTACTATCTCATTCACATATAACTGTGCGAACTGGTCCATAGTAAATGTCATCCGAATAGGCAAGAAATGAGCCGATTTGGTAAGTCGATCCACTATGACCCAAATAACATCGTGACCTCTTACTAACCTTGAAAAACCAATCATGAAGTCCATAGTTATATCCTCCCACTTCTACTTTAGGACTTCCAATGGTTCAAGTAACCCTGATGGTCGCTGGTGTTCGGCCTTCACTTGCTGACATATCAAACATTTCTTGACATATTCAGCTATATCCCACTTCATGCCTTCCCACCAAAATACTGCCTTCAAATCTTTATACATCTTTGTGCCTCCTGAGTGTACTGAATAAGGAAAGAAGTGATAATAGAGGAGTGATAATAAGGAGAGGAGTGTATAAAGATGTATACATCTTTATACATCTTTGTGCCTCTAGAATCTCTCTTTCCAATTCTTCGAAATCCAGTACACACATCCGTCCTTGATAATAGAATACTTTGTCTTCAGCTATGGTGAAGTCCTTCCACTTTTCTGAGTTAATCTCAGACTTGATATACTCAAAAGACTGGTCACCCTTTTGATGTCTTTTAATTCTGCCACAGAGTGTGGGTCGGATAGAAAAAGCTGCTACTTGAGTGACCACATTTGACTGAGTGGTGACAACCTTGAGATTCAATCTCTCAAATTCTCTCCATAGTGGTTCCTACATAGTCAACATAGTTAATCACTATAGATCACAAAACCACCTGACCCATTGGGTATGGTTAACACTAGGGCGTTCACCAACTTCTGTTTGAATTGCTCAAACCTCCATTCACACCTCTCTGTCTAGTCAAACTTTACACCCTTGCATGTTAACTGTGTCAGCGGTCCTGATATTTTGGAAAATCCTTCGATGAACCTCCGATAGTATCCTGTTAAGCCTAAGAAACTCCGAATTTCTCCTACATTGGTTGACCTTGACCAATTCAACACTACCTCCACTTTACTAGGATCGACCTCTATCCCTCGAGCCGTGACAATATGTCCAAGGAATGCTACTCGCTGAGCCAAAACTCACATTTTTTGAACTTGGCATAGAATTTCTCATTCTTCAAAACATCCAACACAATCCTTAAATGCTCCTCATTTCTTCTTGAATAGATCAAGATATCATTGATGAACACGATAATAAACTGATCCAGATACTTGTGGAAAACGCGGTTCATCAAATCCATAAAGACTCCAGGAGCATTAGTTAGCCCAAATGGCATGACTAAGAACTTACAGTGTATGTACCGAGTTCTAAAAGCGGTCTTAGAGATATCACTGGATTTGATTCTCAACTAATGATAACCAGACATTAAATCAATCTTGGAAAACACCACTACACCATTGAGCTGATCAAACAAATCCTCAATCCTGGGAAGATGATACTTATTCTTGATAGTGATTCTATTGAATTCTCTGTAATCGATGTACATCCTCATTGATCCATCTTTCTTCTTAACCAATAGCACCGGTGTTTCCCATGGCAATACACTGGGCCAGATGAAACCTCTTTCAATAGTTCCTCCAGCTGTGCCTTCAGTTCTTGTAATTCTTTGGGTGCCATTCTATACGGGGCTTTGAAAATGGGTGCCGAGCCAGGTGTAAGGTCAATTGTAAATTTTACCTATCATTCGACGACATGCTGGCATCTCCTCTTGAAAGACTTCAGGATATTCACATACCACCCTAGCGTCATCAACTGCCAATTTATTGTTCTCTTCCTTACTTATTACAGACATTAGGAGTCCCGTAGTGCTTTCTAATGGTACGACCCCTTGGGTTTCCAATGCAGACAAGATGTGGGGTAAGGGTCCACCTCCAGCTACAGATAATCGAAATTTCTCTTCCCCGGGTCTTTGAAAAATCACTTCTTTTTCCAAGCAACGAATTATCGCGTGATTCTTGGATAGCCAGTCCATTCCAAGAATTACATCAAATTGTCCATATCTAAGACATACAATTTCGTCTCCAATGATTTACCATCAATTTCTACTCTTGTCGTTCTAACTATGTGATTAGTATTCACTATATTCCCAGTGGGCATCATCACTACTAAAGGGAATTGTGCATATTCAACTATAACATCCAGTTTACATACAAACTTAAGGGCTATAAAGGAGTAAGTTGCACCAGAATCTATCAATAAATAGGCTAGTAAGTAATATGAGGACTTTACATGCCAAGATATTTCGATTCAGGTCTTCCTCCTGCCCTGCCAGTGTATAAACCCTAGCCTGTCCACCCGTTGCATGGCCTTATCTAAGCTGGTTGTTCCCCTGTGGCTTCTGTTGATTGCTTCCTTGTGGTCTCTATTGATTATTCCCCTGTGGCCTTTGCTGGTTGTTCCCATAGTTAGGGCAATACTGAGCCATGTGTCCTTGTTCTGTACAGCAAAAACATGAATTCATCCCCAAAAGGCAAGCTCCTTGGTGATGCTTCTGGCATTTTCCCTAGTGTGGGTAACTCTTATTGCCATTTTGTATTGAATTTCCTATGCTCTTCTTGGCATAATTTTGTTTTCCCTCCTCGTTATCCACCCACTTTCGCTTCTCTGGCTGTCCATTATGCTGCATTTCATCCCCACTAGTGCGGTTCTTGAAATCTTCCAATTGTGCCCTTGCCAACACATCGTGATAGTTTTCAAGCTAAAGCGCTATGACAATCCATTTCAAATCATCCCTCAAACCCTACTCAAAACGTTTTGACTTCTTTTCCCCCGTATCCACAAACTTAGGAGCATAATGAGCCAACTCTTCAAATTTTTGCTCGTACTCGGTCAACCTCATTGTGCTCTGAGTCAAAGTCAAGAACTCAGCCTCCTTCCAATTTTGGACACTCGTAGGGTAGTACTTTTTCAGAAAGGTCTCCTTGAATTCATCTCACATCCAACATGACCAGGAGCCCTTGATTTGGCAGTGGTGTCCCAATAATGCCTAGCACTTTTACGTAACATAAAGGTTGCACATATCACCCTTCTAGGTTTGGGATAGTCAATGAGTTCAAAAATTCTCTCCATACCCACCTCTAGTCCTCCGCTTCCAAGGGGTCTGTACTACCATGAAAGATAGGAAGATGTTGTTTTCTGAATTGCTCAACCACAGTAGCAGTGGTCCTAGTGTCGAGGCCAGTTTTATCCTGTTGTTTTGGTTGATGAGGCGAAAACAATGGTGGTGTTGGTTGTTGAGGAGGTGGTGGCACCGCAGTTTGCGCAAAAGTTTGCAACATAGCAAGAAACAGCTGGGCAAACTGTGGGTCAGTCGTATTAGGCTGAGGCTAAACAGGTTATGTGGACCCTTGGGTTTGGTTATTGCTATTGTTAGTCTTTCTGCTTCGGGGTGCCATAATTTTAATTAAATGATAGTAACTATTTAAAGTTAAGTCAAATTGAGAAAATGAAACATAAAAAAATGGCACGCTTTATTCATAAATATTCATAAGTTCACATAAATAACAGACCACCAGGCATACCCAGTGTCCAAACAAGTTGAGATTCAAAAATTGAAGAACATAAATTTAAACGTAAAGAAAACTAGGCATTATCTAATAATTCTTCCTAGTACCCTCCCCTTAAGTCGCCTCCTATTTTTCCTTGGGTTTTGTTTCGGGTCAATCGCGAAATACGACGCAAGGTTGTATTCTTCACTCAGGTCATCTTCAACATAATTTCTCTCGTAGTCAACTTCGGGTATGGTTATGACGTTGCTCGAATTGGGTTCATAGCCTAGGATCCCACTAGTATACCTAACGTCTCCACGATTTACCCTCCACCTTCTCCTCATGCATCGGAGTAAAAGATCAGGAGATGTCTGGTAGTCGAAGGTCTCTTTGATTCCATTTATATCTGCCTCCAATAAGGAGTAAGGGTTCGGTCAAGGTGATACACGATCTCATCCCTATAAAATTGATATCCATTCGCTCTTGCCCCTTGGTAAATCTTTTCCATGGCATCTAAGTGTTGTATCAAACTGTGGTTCGGGTTTCTCTTGTAATTATTATGTAACCATGTAAAATGATTGCGTCTCTCAGTTCGACTGGTTTGACCTTGTCCACTCACCATCTATCGAAAAGAAAGGAACATAATTACTTTTCTTTCCAAAAGGATTTTTCAAAAATAATTTTTTTTTCAAAAGTAGGTAATTTTTAGGAATTTCATAAAGAAAGAGCCTTATGGGGACATTAGTTTCATTAGAGTAGCGTTATTTTATTATCATTATTTAGAGGAGGAGTACTAATAATTGAAAATTGAAGAGAAAGTACCAATAATTATCCACAGTTTTTCCTTTGTTTTACACAAAGATAGTGATAAAGGAATAAATTATTGTACCAGAAGTTGGAACTTTAAGAGAACGTATTAAATAACCATCTACATTTTTTCCCTTGTTTTTACGAAAGTAGTGATAAAGGGATGAATTATTGTACGTGAATTCATTGTAAATCTTATTCGTGTAATATGTGATTCTACATTATTGCAAACTTAATTTCTAGTTGGGTCATTCCCACTAAGCTTAACATGCATTTAAAATTACATAGCTACCATCTTTATATCTCATGGTTTCTACATTAGTATAAAATCTAATATTGAGGTATTCTATCAATAATATCATATGTATAATAGTAAACACTTATAACATTCAAAATTTCATATTACTATTGACTTTTATGTATAACAAGTCTTAGTCATGGGCTCGGCTCGGCCCTTAAACCCACGAGCTCGGCTCGAGCTCGTGGCTTGTTTGCTCGTGAGCAAGCCCACGAGCTTTTTCAATTTTCTTTTTTACTTTTTCACGTTTTTTTTTTAAAATTTTTGTTTAATTTTTCACTAGCCCACAAGCCCCTTGCAAGCTCGACGAGCTAACTTGCGGCTCGGGCTCGGGTTCGTCAAACACGACTCGTGAAAAGTCGAGCGGGCGAGCCGATGAGCCGCTCAACCTGTTTGCCATCTCTAACAAGTCTAAATAAATTCATAAATAATATTCATATTTTGTCACGATATTCATGATTGTTATTTCGCGTAATAAACCTACTTTCATAAGTGAGATGACATGAATACTTAAAGTGCATACATACCTGGTTCAAGAAAGTCAAGCCATGGAGGATGGCATAGTGAGGCATAGTGGCTAGTGACTTAGAACGACTTAATTTTCATTTTAGATAGATATCAACTTATTTTCAAAAAAAACTCATTATAAGTATTGGACCCAAACTGATTCTTGCATTAAAACTTTTATATAGTGTTAGGCTATTTAAATAATAAAGCCCAACTAAATAAACCAATTAAAAAATGCACTCTTATAATATCAAATAAAACCCCAATATCATATCAAGTAAAAGCCCAAATTTCACACATATTCTACACAAAATGGGTCAAGCCCATTAATAAAAAAACAATTTTTATAACAAAATTTTTTTCGAAAAGTTCAAAAATTTGAAAATATATGTTAAGTCTATAGAACCAATTTTTTTAAAAACTCTTAGCTCTGATACTAACTGTGACGACCCGAATCCTTGACCATTCAAGTGTCACTAAATAAAATTCGATTTTTTTTTCATAAGGACTTAAATAGTAACAAGAAAAGATTTTACTCATAAGTAAATAAAAGTGATTTTAACTTCAATAATTAATTGCGAAATCTTATTATTAAAGAATAATGCATTGACATATAATGTCCAAAAAAATAAAAATGAAACTTAAAAGTTGTGTTTCAAACACAATATAATTTATTAATTCTAACACGTCGCCATCTTCACGTTGACTACCTTGAACCATCAGTTGCTTTAAAGGGGAAATATCATAGAGTGAGATTTATAAAATCTCCATAAATATGCCATGAATTATTATCGTGATTAACTTAAAAGAGCATAATAATCATAATCAACATAATGGAGACACAAGAATTTTACTGAACATATGTGGTAAGAATTCTTATGTGTAGCGCTACTAAACTCCGATCCCCTTAACATAATCATAATCATACTGTATCATATGGGACCCATAATAATTTTCTTAAAACATAATAATAATTCAAACATAGGTAGCGTACTTACAGTGAAATTTAAAAGAAAGAGTAATAGAGACTGAATAAAATTGCTTGATTCCTCTTATAATTTCCACCTCGGCTATGTGTGTGTATATGTGTATATTATTTGGAATAAAAAAATAAAAGTGTGTTGTAGCATGTTAATGTGAATGAGGGGTTTAAATATGACAAGACTAGGCGTGCATCATTAAGGAAAATCCATGATGGTGGAAAGACTATTAATTCTAGCATTGAAATTTTTCCTTGAAATTTGTGAAATGAGCAAGAATCTCTCCCTCATTCCTCATGTGAATACTACATTCTATATACACATGCATTTACACTACAATCCATATGTTTGGTCAATCATGAATATACAAGGGTTTGATCAATATGTAAGTGTTATGCCCTGGGTTCAATCAACTTTGGATATAAACAATTTAAATATATTTATATAATCGATACATATTTATGGTAATAACTATTATTTAATTGAATTAATATTCTAATAAATTAAATAATAGAATCCGTAGATTCAAGTCTTGGTGATTTGTTAATCACAAGGAGTTGTTATTGTAAGATACAAATTACATATGATTGA
>CAIGRN010069781.1:0-22945 GCA_903798345.1 Fraxinus anomala
TTTCATTGCGTAAAATGTCATTTTAATATATTTTCTGAATTAAAATTTGTGAAATGACGAAAATACCCTTTCCTTTGAATAAAATAAACGAAAAAAATTAATTGCAAACATAGTCCCAACTTTTTTAAAAACGCAAATGAGTCTCAAATAAATTATTAAAGGGATAATTAACACATAATGTACCTACTTTTCACTATTATTGCAAAAAACGTTCATACCTTCTTTTCTTTTTTTGGCATTTTCTCCCATAATTATACATTTGATAGCACAAACCATCATTTCTATTCATTTTCATCCAATTTCTCAATAAAAACAGTGAAACGACAAATATACCATCCTATTTAAATAAAAAAGCTAAATAATTAATTGCAACCATAGTCCAATTTTTTTTTAAAAAAAGTGCAAACAAATCCCAATTAATTTATTTAAAAATTTAAAAAATGAAAAAGCGCAAACGAGTCCCTAATAAATTATTAAAAAATTAGAAATTAAAAAATATATATTTTTAATTTAAATATGAGGGTATATTTATTATTTCACAGTTCTTTATTGAGAAATTGGATGAAAATTGATGGAAATGATGATTTGCACAATCAAATGTGTATTTAATGGTGAAAATGCCAAAAAAAATGAAAGATGGAAATTTTTTTGCAATAAAGGTGAAAGATAAGAACAATATGTACTAATTACCCTTTTAATAATTTATTTGAGACTCATTTACGCTTTTCAAAAAATTTGAAACTATATTTGTAATTAATTTTTTTTCTTTTTCCTTTTGTTTTATTTAAAGAAAATGGTATTTTCATTATTTCACAATTTTTAATTGAAAAAATGGATGAAAATGATCTTTTGCGTAATAAAATGTGGAAATAATGATGAAAATGTCAAAAAATGGAAGATATTGACGTTTTTTACAATAATAATGAAAGGTGAACACGTTACGTGCTAATTACCTTTCCTAAAATGAATGATGCTTGGAGTACAGATTTATTTTTTATAGTTGTTTTACAGACAACACACACGGTGGGGCCGAGCAATTATTTTTTTTTCTTAAAAAAAACATGTGGAGCCCGCCCCCCTTGTGAGGGGCATTTAAGGTTTATTCTCCTAAAATACCCCCGCCGCGCCTGCCTTTGTCCGTCTCCGTCTATTCCCTACGGTACCATAGACCACAGTCAATTGCGAAAGCATTGAAACAGAATCTTCCACCGCTACTACTAAATTGGAAAGAAAATTAACTGTATTTAATTTACCAAAGTGGCAATGAGCAGAATGCAAAGTCGCCCTTTTTCCTCGCTGTAATTTCTTTTTAAGTTTCTGAGAATTATTGGTGTCAAGGGTGCTCGGCAACTCCTTAAATGGCGGCCTCAACCACCACCACCGTCTGTGTGAATGTCACTCTAAGAAGGAAGAAATCTATCAACCCTCGTCATTTCCCATTTTCTGGTAATACTAGTGTATTTACTATGCGAAATATGGTGAATTTGAACATGGCGTCTCTGTGCGTCGCCTCCTCCGAGGGTGGTGTGTTTTCCGTCACTTCCCCCGGTCAGTTCGACGTCGACTACCTTGGTCAGAGCACCAAAGGAGATCTTAACCTTAACCTCGACTTGGGTATTTGAAAAATCCATTCTTATTTGGTATTCAATTCATAAATACAGGCGGAGGAATTCTCCGTATACTTATGGTTTGTCGTTTGTTGGGAATGTAGGATTTGATGAGGAGGCAGGTTTGCAAGGGCCCATTGAGGAAGTGGCAAGGATGGAAGCTCAAGGGGCCGAGAACTTGCTTAATCACTTGGGCATTCCGGTAATTACCACGTGTTACTGTGTTTTTATATCATCTAGTTCCGTTTCTAAATATAAATGTTGTCCTGATTTAGATATTCTTTCAAATCGATGCAGGTGCTGCTAAACAGTTTCATGTTATTGAAATCATACTTTATGACAATGCTTTGCAAGTTACTTGTTTATATACTATAGCCATTCTTACAGCCACTTAATGAGCCACTATGTGAACTGTTCTCAAACTTTATAGCAAAATATGAAGATCAAATAGCTTGATTGCTCTAATTTTATAGGAGTCTCTAATGTTATGATGAGGAGTTAAAACAGTGGAATACTTGGGTAAAAGCAAGCTATTTGCCACTTTTTGAAGCTTGTTCTTGTCTATATACAATTTCTGTAGAGTAACTTTCCATCTTTAACTTTTGTATCCATTTTCTTTATTTCTTGTGGTTGGCTCTAATGTTATGACAAAAATGTGCAGGATCCATTATCTGCAAGACATTCTCCCCGTGGCATATTCTGTACCCGCACGCTAAATCTACGATCCATCAGTGCCATTGGATATGACATGGATTACACATTGATGCACTATAATGTGATGGTACTCAAATGTTCACCTATTGTATTACCTATGAATCAAATTAGAGGGGGAGCTATTCTTTTCCTTCATGTTAACCCTTAACCAGACATACAATTTTCATGGTTTCTGAATTTTGTTTAACATTTTTTTTATACTAGCATGGAAAATTACAATTTATTACTATATAATAATGATATCAGTTTGCACTTTTATCTGTTATTTTTATTTTGCTATCTGACATCATTCTCATGTTTATTACCAAAGGTTATCAACATATCACTTTTGTCATAACAGCTCACCATTTTTTAATCTCTATGTTTTCCTATGTCTTGCATTTCACTTTTACTTTAATGTCTTTCTTGTTATAAATGCTGTGGAAGCACTATTTTTATCCTAGATGGAATAAATTGGCATCATTTTGGTTATTTGAGATGCATTTCCAATCTTGCAGGCTTGGGAAGGAAGGGCTTACGACTACTGTATGGACAACTTGAAAAATATGGGTTTTCCTGTTGATGGACTGGCATTTGATCCCGATCTGGTACACTGTAATTTTTTTCCCAAAATGTAGGTTGACATTATCTACGATGTAAGTTCCAACGAGTCTTCTGGTTTATTATACTTGTAGGTTATTAGAGGCCTTGTAATAGACAAGGAGAACGGAAACTTAGTGAAGGCAGACCGTTTTGGATATATTAAGAGGGCTATGCATGGCACAAGAATGTTATCTACTAGGGAAGTGAGGTGCATTTCAAAACCTTGCTACTATAATTATTTGTATAACATGCAAAGAGAGTGGCCAATCTTTTGAAGACTCTGTATTTTATGCCCTAACTAGCTTATTGCAAAGAACATGGTTTAAAAAATGGATACTAGATTACATTATTTAATGTTGTAGGTGGACTCCGCCATCAATTCAATTTTAGGATTTTATGTTTAATCCTTGTAATTAATGTGTATTATTTGGCAAACAGAGGTCATTTTCATATATTGCCTAATAACTTTCTATGCATGTTAGTGAGATGTACGGGAGAGAACTTGTGGATCTGCGTAAGGAGAGCCGGTGGGAGTTCCTCAATACACTATTCTCCGTATCAGAAGCAGTGGCTTATATGCAGGTAGATAGTGATTGCAGTATGCACATATGGCAATATTTTAAACACTTGTTTAGCTAGTTTATTATCTTGACATGTAACATTTGTTCCATTCGTGTTTGCAGAAGCATGTTTTATCATTTTCCTTATGCATTCTCTCTATAATAAGTTCTGTTTAGTTCTGGTGTTTGCTTTCAGGATATTTGTTCGTATGCTAGGGTATTCCCTAGAGTGAATTGTACTGAACTGAATTATCCAGTAATAAAAGGTTTTGATAGAAAAATGGAATCTTACAGAGAGTAATAAAATGGTGAAAATTGAGGGAAACAACTTCTATGCAAGTAATAACTTTATACCGTGTGAGCTGTAGTAATGTTTTCAAACAAAACAGTGATCTCATTTTGTAACATTATGAATTTATATTTGTTTCAAGAACCATTTTGATTCTAGATATGATGTTAGAATTTTTCAGAAAAAGCTATCAATACATAATATATATATACTGTCAAAGATTGAGCACAGAATGTCTTTTCTTATGCTGTTATGGGTGATCCAATCTATCATTACAAAGTCTTACTGGATGAATAGTACTGACAATGGATTTTCTTTATTGAAGCAACATTTTTTTTAGAATATTAGGAAATATATGCATACCTGAACTTCTAAATTTCCATTCAACTAGTCTCATTTCTTATACATATTGTGTTTTCTGGTTCCTGTACTAAAGCTTGATAGATTATCTCGTGCTCAGATGGTGGATAGATTGGATGAAGGAGATATAGCAGAAGATCTCGGTCCACTTGAGTATAAAGGACTTTACAAGGTTCATCGTTGGGAGATTGTCTGATTGATACTCTTTGGTATATTCCATTGTTTAACTTTCTGCCTTGGTTTCAGGCTGTTGGGAAAGCGCTCTTCAGGGCACATGTGGAAGGTCAGCTAAAGGTAGTTTATTAGTTTACATTTATCTTTCTAATTTACACTGCCTAAGTGTCAACTAATCTGAGACAACTGTACAGAGTGAGATAATGTCAAATCCTGAATTGTTTGTTGAACCTGATCCTGAGCTACCTTTAGCACTGTTAGATCAAAAGGAGGTACAATTTATTTTTAATCTCTTCAGAAAATATTGCTTCAAAACTGAATTTTTTTTTATTGATTTCTAAGTTTATGGTTACGAAACCCTTATTGTTTTAAGCATTTATTTTCGACAATAAAGATGATAATAAGAACTGAAAATTTCATCATCTGTTTGCATCAGGCTGGAAAAAGACTCTTGCTTATTACCAATTCAGATTATCATTACACTGACAAAATGATGCAGCATTCTTTCAATCGATTTCTTCCGAATAATATGATCTGGCGAGACCTGTTTGACATGGTGGGTAGAAATTAGTATAACATTTTTACTGCCAATCAAATTTGCGTCTATAATGTACCTTTTACAATTGTTATAAGACAGAATTAAGCCTTTTATACATACCTGAGACTTAAAATACGAAGATCTTGTTGTCATTATTTTATCATTTTACTTGATACACTCCCTTTTTTCTCAACGTCAATTAGTATACAATCCAAGCGCTTTCTCAGTAAATGTAAATAATAACTCTCAAGAAGGTTTTGATCGACTCTTTCCATATAGGTAATAGTCTCTGCCAGGAAGCCAGAATTTTTTCAGATGTCACACCCCATGTACGAGGTGGTGACTGGTGAAGGTCTAATGCGCCCATGTTTCAAGGCTTATCCAGGTGATTTTACCTAGTGTCTTAGCCCTTTTTGTCATGAAATTTATTTCTATACAATATAGATTTCCTTTCTGTGATTTGTAATCACAACATATTATAATGGAAGAACGGAAAATAGAGTGCAGGCTTGCTGCTCATATAGCATTTACATATTTTAAATAATGATAATTTTAGAAAGTCATGCTTGCTTCAGAGTTAAACACGGCCTATTAAAATTACCACGGTTAATTATACATTGGACTTAACTCATATTAAGCTAAAAAGTGGTATAATTTCTCTTCTCTACTTCATACATTTGTGATCTTAACTTTTTATATGGCTAACTTAAGTATCTAACAAAATGGAATACTTGAAGTCATTTTTAAAATCAAGCATAATGGTTTTTCAGTTTGCATTTGTCCTATATAAGTAGGTATATTGACTGTTAATTTTTTCTCAATGTAATTTTATCCATTGGCTGCCTTTTTGTCGGATTGGCTGAAACTTTTATAGTCCCATACTGATAGTTCAATAATTACTAACAGACGAGAATTATCTATTTGGATGATTTCGTATCTGTATCATACCTGGTTTAGTCATCCTCAGTTTATTTGATGCTAGGAAATATTGTAAGTTATATTATCGTATCCTGTAGGGGGCTTGTACTCTGGAGGAAGTGCTCAGATGGTCGAGAATTCTCTCGGCATTCATGGAGATGAAATTTTATATGTTGGTGATCATATATATACAGATGTTAGCCAATCCAAAGTTCATCTTCGGTGGAGGACAGCGTTGATTTGCCGTGAACTAGAACAGGAGGTTTGATTATATTCAGTCTTTACATCTATTGCATAACATTGATGAGGGATTGATGGGTGAATATGGAAGAAAGTAGACAGATATTTTTCCTTCTTTTCTTTACTTTCTGTCTTGAGTTTTATTAAGTGTTTGATCTATCCTTTTTTTCTAATTTATTTGGAAGTTATATTTTATAACAATGATGTATGTTTGTTTCTCTTTCGGATGTATATTTAATCTTTGGATGCTAATTCTTGAGATCCACTTATGTTTTTTACTATACTCTTTAACGTTATTTGGTTTTACTATGATGTTACAGTATAGTGCTTTAATTCATAATCAAAGTCATCGGGCCAAGCTCGTAGAGCTTTTAAATCAAAAGGAGATTGTTGGGGATCTATTCAACCAACTCCGCCTTGCTCTACAGAGGCGAACTAAAGGCCGCCCTGCTCAAGTAAGTGGGCATGTCTATTTCTTCTTGTAAAATTACTATATGATATTCTTTTTATTCCTCCATTGCTTCTAGAAATATCTTCATATTCTTCTGCATGTTATCCTAGTGGAGTGGATAGTTTTCTGTATTCAAGTTGTTGGTTGTAATTTTTGAGGACATCCTTTTTATGCTATCATTGGTGTTATTTCTTACTAGTTTCTGACATTGCATGCATCAAAAATTATATATTGGATACTTGCACATATTTGTCTTTGATTCAGCATGGCTACAGTCTACATAAGTTGGTCACTGTTTATACCGGAATGAGAGGATTTAAGGGGAAGTAATTCAAACAATTTTCACTTCAGAGCCGCCTGGAATTGGTTCATTCATGTGGATCGAATAGTTAATTTCAACATGACTACTGAGAAAAATCAAAGCAAGTTTTTCCTTAAAATGGATAAAGAGCTTTATTTTTCTCAATGGTTTGTGCCATATTTACATAATAATTTTCATAATGTTTACCAACGGATGATGTGGGGAGATTTAATTTGATCAAAATCCCATTAATTAAATAACTTTCCCACTTACATTTTGACACTTCATCATTATCTAAAACATTATGTACATAGTTATGTACAATAATCATTTTCCTTTTCTCAATAAGTCAGTGAATTGAAAATCCTGGTGATTACCTAGGAAAACCTTCTGAATTACATAAAATCGTTCATGATGCTTAGAAATGGTTTTCTAAACTCTATACATCTATATATTTGAGAGGATGGTGGTTGGGGGGATTTAATTACGCTGAGAAGCTGTAATAATGGTGCGTTTATTTTTTAACTCTGTTATCAATAGTAACAAAAATATAGTGTCCCACTTAAATGAAAGACTCCACATAGTTTGCATTCTGAGTTAAGCATATTGTTTTTGTGTGTTTAAGACTCTTGCTGCCACTCGTATGGATGATAAGGAACTCACAGAAAGCATACAGAAGCTACTCATTGTAATGCAAAGACTAGACGAGAAAATTGCTCCGATGCTGGAAGAAGATGGAGAGCACTTCAATAAAAGGTTAGGCGCATTCTATGACCCCAAGTCTTAATATATTTTCCCATCAAGTTCAGAGTCTAGTTTGCATGGGCTTCATCTGTCACTAAGTCTGTTGGCAAGCAGAAATTTCCATATGGTACATCTCTATTATTTGATAAATACGGTCTCGCAAGTTGATCCACCAGATCTTTTCCATTTTCAGGTGGGGGTTTCTTTCTAGAGCAGGTTTGTGGGACAAGAGCCACTTGATGAGACAAATTGAGAAGTATGTGAATCTATCATGACATTTACGTATCAACCTCTACAGATAAGAGTAGTTGAAACTGAAATCTTTGTATATTTTCTGTCTTAACACTTCATGCTTCCAAATTGTAGGTATGCTGACATTTATACGTCCAGGGTTTCTAATTTTCTCCATTATACCCCGTTCATGTATTTCCGTGCCCAGGAACAGGTAATCTGGTATAAAATTTCCTATATTATGTATTTACGTTTCTGGGTTGGTGCTATACTAGGAATTGTTTTTGTATGAATTAACCTATTTGTACAATACATTGATATTGTCAAAATCTGGACCATTGATTTAAAAAACAGTTTTTAAAATGGATAAATGTGATGTTGCCGGGGTGAGTTGTCAACAAAGATTGTAAAAAATTATTGTACAAGTAGCATGATTGATTTAGTATCAGTAAATACTAGAACTTATGGCACCAGGTACTTGGAGTATGTTTGGTCAAGTTTTTTGTAGATTATAAGCTTTGGGTCTAATGGAAAATGTGAATAAAAAGTGGAAAAGTTATGGATCCTACCGAATGTATGAATAAAAATGATGTTTGACCACTTTATATGCTTAGAAAAGCATTACCATACATAAACTTGGTAACTTGTGGGAAAACTCGATGATGCTTATCTTCTGAAATAAATGTGTTAAAACGAGTTTTCTTTTTATTACTTTCCATTATTTTGAAGTCGATCCATTGACAAAAATTTGTTATACGAGTGAGTTGCTCATGTGGGGGGATGTGTTGTTTAGTTGTCTAATATAGTTTTACTTTTTGATGCAGTCACTTGCCCACGATTCATATTCATTTCATCGATTAGGCGATGACAAGAATGACTGAGTTCTGTATGAACTTATTTATGATATGGTTTATAGTTAATGCTAATATAGATATCCCCTCCCCCAATCCTACATGAAATGTGTAGTAACGATACTTCGGTTTGGCCACACATGATTGGCTAATGTTAATTGGGATACGAATAAAACACTATTGGTTGTAACTATTGAGGAAATTAAATAGGTAACCAAAGGTTTCGTTGAACTATTATTGTACTTGTAGATATCTCTAACGTTTGATCCATTTTGCACTTTTAGTCTCGACTTTCTTTTTCTTTACATGTATCTCCTCAAATATAATCTTATACTTGGGGTAAGTCTACTTGTAAATACGGTTTTTCGACAGTCTCTTTTGTAATGGCTTTTTTTTTTCCCCTCACAAGTAGTTTTGATTTTTGAATATTCAATACCCATTAGAACTCAAGTCTTGAATTTCTAGAAAGTTTCATCATTGTAATAATGTCTTTGTTGAAGATAATTAATATCTTCTAACAATGTCAATTTTTTTAGATAAGAAATATAAAAATATCTAGGCTTTCAAGAAAGATGAAATAGAAGTATATATAGAGTAGATATATGGTACAAGACTTGCAAAAACGCTACCTGCCTCCTTTTCAAAGTGCGATTTATTTTTCTTCTCCTTTCTCTACCCATGTTTTTTGCTAGTTTGTTTTATTCTATGAAGTAAAAAGGCTAATTTTGAAAAATACCCCGTCCTGTCACGTTGAGGAATTGGAGTTGAGATGGGGCATGTCTCTCTCTCTCTCTCTCTCTCTCCCTCATTCTTATTTTTATTTTAGAAATTAAATATTTTAAGTAAATGGAGTAATAAATAATGATATTTTGTTTCCCACCATGTCTATCGAAAATTCTCTGCACGATGGGGTGGTTTGACGGAGAGGGTTATCCTAAGAAAAAGTTTATGTAGTTTTTGGGTTAATTACGTTAATAATCACTTAATTTTGAGTAATTACGTCCACGTTTCACTGAATTTTCTTTCTTATGATAATAGTCAAAGTTTTTTAAAGTTTCCCTAATGATCGATAAAAAAATATTAAGAATAAATCTAACGTAACGCTACCCAGTGCCTACATGTCACTTGACGTTATTATTTATTATATTAAGTTGAACAATTCGTTATTAAAAAAAGTGAGATGTTACCATATAATTCTCAATTCCTAATTTCTCATTTTTGCTCAGTTAGCATAATAAATAATCCCATTGGGCGGCATGTTGGTCCTTAGCGGTGCAGAGTAGATTATGCATTAATTTCTTAACCGAGTAACCATTTATGTATCACTCAAAAACGGGTTAATTTCACGAACGGTCACTAAACTTACCCAAAAATTATAAAACGGTCACTGAAGTTTAAAACTTGCAGCAATAATCACTGAAATTTCAGACACTTTCACAAACGGTCATTGAACTTACTATTACGACTGTTATGACTTTAATTAAAACTTAAAGGACAAAAACAAGTGGACATAGAAATTTGATGACCACAAGTGCAAATTGTAAGCTATTAAGGCCCAAACCCAATTGAAAATTTCACAATTCACGAAGCTCTTTGGGAGAAAATCATGCCCTAATCTTCCAAGCTCTTCCGACTTGTTGGTGCGTCAAGTAGTGGTACGAGGCTTAAGTGGTAACAACGACGGTCTGGTAACAGCGGCGGTCTCCCATTAGAATTCTAGTTTCATTGGCGTCGATCGACTTGATGAGCTTTAACTGTGGTTTGCATCATCTGCGATTTGGGGCGGTGTTGCGGTGAACGTGTGCAGCGCACGTAATGGTAGCGGCGATGTTGCGATAAACGTAGAAGTTGGATTTGGGGCGACTGCATCCTTCTCTGTGATACGCTAAGAGTTCTTCCGGTGACTTTTCTAAAATTTATTCACATGTCGGATGTGGAGGAACAAGATGAAGGTTAGCACTTCTTTTTTAACGTTTTTTTTGTATGTATTGGTCGCATAAAGTAACTTTGGACAGATTTTGCGGCCACACTAATTCCGATTATAGCCTTGGTGAAAAAGACGACATTCTCTTTCAAGAAAATGTTACCCAGAATATTGAACTCAATATGAGGAATGAGATAGTGTCGTTGGAAGCAGTAGATGAATTTGACAATTCTGAATATGCACCCTCAGATGACCTTGGAAGCATTCATTCTGATAGTGATGAAGAAGTTGTTTCATACCTAGAATTTAATGGTGAACTACATATGGTGGATCCCATGCTTGAGGTAGGACTGAAGTTTAGGTCGAAAAAGGAGGTAAAGGCTATGGTTAAAAGCTTTAGCATTCATAATAGGTTTGAGGTGGTCTTCCCATATAATGATAGATACAGATTAGGAGGTCGTTGCAAAGAAAAAAAGTGTCCATGGCGTATTTGGGCTTCGTCGTTGGAGGAAGATTCTTCGTGGCAGATTAAATCGTTTGAATGGAATCATACCTGTAGTAGAGCATTTAAGAATATAAGTATATCTGCTAGTTGGTTAGCCCGTAGATACATTGAGACCTTTACCATTGCGCCAAAGTGGGATGTGAAATTGTTTACGGTAACTATTTTGAAAGAGTATGGTGTAGAGATTAGTGACACAAAGGCATGGCGGGCTAGGAGATACGCTAAGGAGTTGCTTAGAGGATTTCTAGTAGGGCAATTTGGTTTGTTGGGTTCGTATGCAACTGAGGTTAGGAGAACAAACCCAGGATCAACTGTTATACTATATTTAAACGAGCTTGTGTTTAAGGCGATTTATGTTTGCTTCGATACTTGCAAAAAGGGCTTATTGGATGGTTGTAGATCCATTATTTGTATAGGTGGATGCTTCTTGAAAGGAAATTTTAGTGGTTAGTTACTTGCTGCGGTGGGTATCGATGGGAATGATTGTATATTCCCAATTGTGCATGCCATTGTTGAAACTGAAAATAATGCTACATGGTCATGGTTTCTGAAACTATTGGGGGAAGATTTGATGCTCGAAAATGCATATGGAGTCACTATTATGTTTGATAGACAAAAAGGGTTGGAGAATATGGTGTCCGAGTTGTTTCCGATGGCTGAGCATCGATTTTGTGTAAGGCATACATACTCTAACTTCCTTCGCAAAGACTTTAAAGAGCTGAAACTTAGGGATTTGTTGTGGAGAGCAGCTAAGTCTATTTATTTGGCCGAGTTTACATTTTGGATGGACAAAATTAAGGAGGAGGAGAAACTTGCTTCGGAGTGGTTATGTGCCAAACCAACTGAGCAATGGTCAAAGTCTCATTTCATGCGGCTTCCAAATGTGACATTTTGTTAAACAATATTTGCGAATGCTTTAACAACTACATAAAAGAAGTAAGGGGGAAGGATATTTTGACTCCCCTTCAGTCAATTCAAAACAAGGTGATGGTACGAATGTACAAACGCCACGATTTGATGGCAAGGAGTATTAGTGATATATGTCCAAATTTTTTAAAGAAACTTGAAATTAGTACACGTGATTCTTTTACGTGGAAAGCAATATTCAATGGGGAAATGCAATTTCAACTTTCTGGACCGTATTCTGATGGTTAATTTGTGGTAGACTTACAAAGGAGGCCATGCTCATGTAGAAAATGGGATCTAACTGGTGTGCCCTGTCCACACATAATAGCCGGCATTCGTGAGTGGGTTGAGGATCCTTGGCAGTTTGTGAACGAGAATTACAAAGTTGCAACTTACTTAAAAGCTTACGAGAATTGCATATACCCTATAAATGGACCAAAAATGTGGCCTTGAAATGTAGTACTTGCAGTCAAAATGGGCACAATAAAAGATACCACCCGAACCATGTTTCGTAGGCAAGCTACACAACAAATGAGGTATATACTAAGTCATAGTCATATATGTATATCCTATTTTTGTTTTATTTATTATGTAAGTTGACGTCCTTTTTCATAAATTGTAGGAGGACATAAATGGTTCTAGGGCATGGGAAGCTGCAAGAGCAGATGTTGAACTAAGTAAGGTAATTACATATTTAATTTCTGGTTCTAAGAGCTGTCTGATTTTCGGCTTCTATATCATTATTTATTTATGATGGAGTGATGTTTAAAAATTACAATTTGGACAGCAATTTGCCTATTCACAACCGACTACTGCTGCTGGAATTGAACAAGGTGTAGTGCGGCATTTTCTTTCCCAACCTACTGACAGTGCTAGACAAACAGGGGTTGGTGGTTCGATGTCCTTTGTACCAAAACCAAGAACCAATTTTAATAGGAAGAGATCTATACCTAAGCGAAGTCCAAGAGCTAGTGGAAGTTCGAGCTCGACGACAACTCTTAGCGAAGCATGGAACAACTTGATAACGAAATGATGCCGATTGAAGTCTATTATATGTTTTTTTTGTCAACGAACTCTATTTTTTGGTGAAATGTGGAAGATTGTGAGTCGTTGTATGTTATGAAGCTGTAATACCGTTTTGTTATGGTGATTTTAAAGATTTTTTTTGAGTTTGGGCCTTAATAGCATGCAATTTGCACTTGAGGTCCTTGAGCTTCTATGTCCACTTGTAGTAAGTTCAGTGACCGTTTTTGAAAGCGCTTGAAACTTTAGTGACCATTTGTGAAAGCACCTAAAACTTTAGTGACCATTGCTGCAAGTTTTAAATTTCAGTGACCGTTTTATGATTTTTAGGTAAGTTCAGTGACCGTTTGTGAAATTAACCCTTCAAAAACCTGAGTGATAATTATAGTAACAAAATAACTTAAGCGACAATTGGCGTTATTATTCAATACTATGGTAACATTGGCATAAATTAACCCTTAATTTTTTAAAGGGCTGCTAATAGTCAAATAAATCATGCTTGATATTCAATCATAGATGACAATTTTTTTTACAAGATGCCACGTGGCAAATTGTCACTGGACAGTTTGAAAAACTTGTTTTTGCAAGCAATAATTTTTTGACAACTCATACATTGTCAACCACATTATCATTTATGATTGTACAAATAGATTAATCATAATATCACGTGTCCATATAAGAGAAAGGGCTAAAATCCACATAGGTTTCCAATTTTTCACAAGCATTGCGTCTATCAGTCTATGTCTCTAACCTTTTGAAAATTGTGACATCTAATAAATTGACTAATTAAATTCATGTTTCTATAAACAAATCGATCCAACGATTTAATGGGGGACAAACGCCTACGAAAAGTTAGCTAGGATTTAAGAAAATGTCGCTTGGATTTATCCATGGTTTTTTCATGTTTCATTGTTCAGTTTAGTTTATTTCTTATCTCAAAATCCTATTTTTCATGAACGTTAAAAAGTTTCCATGTTCAAATTTCTTACCTAAACTTAAAGCGGACTGACCAGGTAAAGACAAAAGCAGTTCAATTTAAATTTTAGTTACAAAACTCACCGACAGGAATTAGGTTTTTTTTTTTCCGACGATTTCTTCTTCATCTCTCTCTCTCCATCTCTTTGTTTGGCTCGCTTGTGTTTCTGTGCTTATTATCATTAATTAGTAAGTTTGTCTCTGTCTCTTTGTTTTTAATCTTTGCTGATTGTCGTGATTATGTCCCTAACTCTTTTTTAAAATATGTATCATCAATTTCTATTATCAGCACATCTTATTCTCAATGATAATTTTTGTTCCAAAAAAAAATTATTAGGAGAGCATAAAAAAATTATTTGTCCCTCGTATTTCTAAATAAGTAAAAAAAAGTAAAAAATTTCAATAAAATGCTAGCACCTCATTGAGAAGCATGCTAACAAATACTTCAACAAAAATCGAGGGTTAGACATGCTAATTGAAAGTTGATAAAAATACGACGAAAAAATTTTGGACGTCGTTGTAATTAAATGGGATGTTTAAAACAAAGTGTAGTGTTAACGAGATCGAGTTAATTGTCCAAATGGTTACTAATTTATCTCCGTGTCTTCGATTGTTCAATGAAGTTTAAGATGTCAAGTTTTAAACACTAAACTTATTCAAACGTTGGACGTTAATCACTAACATAACATCTATTTCAAACCTTTGACGAAATTAGTAACATTTCTAACGAAATGCATGTGTGGCACCTTGTCATGTCGTTAATAAATTGCAACATCTTCGATTGCTCACTAAACTTTGAGAAATATCTTGGATTACTCATTAAATTTTGAAAACCGTCTTCGATTTCTTACAAAACTTTGAGATGCTCAAATTTTGGTCACTAAACTTATAAAAATGATATCAACCTATTGTTTGTTAAAAAATATATATCGCAAGCGCACAGATCGCGTAAAAGTAATAAAGTGAACAAACGAGTCTAAATCGTCGATCACACGAGAAATGATTTTACTCAATAACATAATAAATAAATTTAATTTTAACATATTTTTATAGAATATTAAGATATTTTCATAATTTGAAAATTTTAAATTATTGTTTATTTCGTTGTTAAAATTAAATTAAAATAAAATTTTGGATTTTGTAACAAAACACGCAATAAATTTAATTATATAGATTTTGCAACAAAATATACAATAAACTTGACTAAATTTTGGATTTTTTGCAACGAAATAGACAATAAATTTAATTAAATGAATTTTGCAACGAAATAAACAATAAATTTAAGGAAAAATTACAACAGCGGTCCATAACCTTTGAATTTTTAGCAAACTTTACAATGACCTTCAATTTGTGTTAGCGAAGGTCCCCAAACATTTGAAAAATTAATAGCTAGAGTCCAACTTGACGAAAAACATGACTTTCATAGTCAGTTGACAAGAAAAATGCAAAAATTGGATATTTTGACCTTTTTAAGCAATGGCATTTTCTATCAAATATTAATAATCAAAATAATTAAATTAAAACTCGAAAAAGAAAAACCCCGCCGCCCCCACTCCCAAATCCTTCATCTTCTACAACACACCCTCCCCCATCTCTATCCACAAAACTCACTATCGGACAACCTCCGACCACTACCCATACTCACATACTTCAATCCTATTTCCAAATGTGCAATTGGTGTCACAACTGAACTCACGTAAGAAAGTAAATCACCTTTTAATTTACACAGCACGCACAAAGAAAGAATGGTTTAATTACTTGTAGATTTGAAGGAAGTGACCATGACGATGCAATTGGTTTCACACGGAGATTTTTTTTTTTTAAAGTCTGCAAAGTTCTTGCAACCATTGGACCACCACCTTCGTCTTGCTTACAATTGGGCCAACCACCATTAACACTGTTTCCAATTTCCATATCCCTTTAAGACCAATTTAACATCCCCAATTTTACTAAATTTCCATGTCGTAAATTTGTAGACGTAGGTAAAATACTATGCGAAGAGAAGGAAGAATTGCTTTCAACCAAACCCGATTTGTGGAACAGGTTTTTGATGGAAAATAGCTTGGCAGCGTCTAGAAGGAAGGGGTTTTAGGTCTTTGAATTGATTGAATTGGTGAGCTTGTAGAAGGACCAATAATTGAACATTAAGTTCAAATTGACATTGAACAGACACTTGAATTACCAGTGATGGAAGTGCAAAAATGGGTTAAAAGGCATGAAAAAATCCAAAAAATTCCAGTGCAGGTGGTAATTGCCGTTTGGGTGCGTTTAGGGTTTGAAGGAAGAAGACACTTTTCATTATAGCCTTAGTCACATTATTTTTTTTCATTATCATTCTTCTCTAATTTTCAATCAAACATTCTTCAATAAAATAATATTTTTCATCACATCAATAATTTTTTCTTCTTTTTCAATAACACATTCTCAATCAATCTACCATTTTAAAAGACATTATTTCGAAATAATGTGATTCACACTCTAAAATGGTAAATGGGAGAGAATGGGAAAGGACACGGGAAGTGGCTGGAGGTGGCCTGGCGGTGAATTTTGTGGCCAAGTTTCGAGGTGAGGTGAGGTGAGGTGAGGTGGAGTTGGTGTGTGGAAGAAGATGAAGCATTTGGGGGTAGTGGTGGGGTGTGGCGGGCTTTTCTTTTTTATTTTTTTTACGCTCATTAAATATTTTAATTATTAATATTTGATTGATGAAAATACTCTTGCTTAAAATTGTCAAAATATTCAATTTTTGCAATTTTAGGTCAACTAAACCGAATTCACGTTTTCGTCAAATTGTACTCCAACTGTTAATTTTTCGAAGGTTTGAAATCTTGATTGGTATAAACTGAATGTTAGGGTAAAGTCTACTAAAAACTCAAAGGTCAAGGATTGCTGCTACAATTTTTCCTAAATTTAAAATTAACAACAAAATGCACAATAAATTTGAATTTTTCAAATGATGAAAATAGTTTAAAATTCTATAAAAATATATTAAAATTAAATTTAACTATTGTTTAAATGAGTAATATTTTTTCGTGTAATTGACAATTTGGACTTATTTGTTTATTTTATTACTTTTATAAGATTCGTGCGCTTGCGGTACACATTTTTTAATGAACAGCAGATCGACATCTTTTTTATAAGTTTAGTGGTCAAAAATTGACCACTTCAAAGTTTTCGATGAGCATTCAAAGACGTAGCAATTTATTAATAGCATGACGAGGCATCACATGTGCATTTTGTTATTCACGTCACTAATTTCGTTAAAAGTTTGAAACATATGTTATGTTGTGAGTAACATCCAATATTTAGATAAATTTAATGGTCAAAACTCGACATTTCAAATTTTAGTGAGTAATTGAAGACGCAAATATAAGTTCAATGACAGTAGAGACAATTAACTTGAATCAGATCAAGGACTAACTCGGTTGTAAGAACAAAGTCTTATCATGTTAGTGACTTGGGTTTGAGTCACTTAGGGAATGGTGAAATCCTTTTGGACTGTTTTAACTCAGCGACTTTGAAGCACTGTTTCCAGTGGTGCGGCGGCGCCGGCATCGTCCTACAAAGAAAAAGAATAATGAAGAAGCTGAGATGGGTGATGGATGGAGGGTTCTGGGACGTGGATGTGTCAACGCCGGTGACCCTTGACGGCGTAGCCCGCCCTGTTCCCGGCGACCCACTGCATTTGGGGATTTCTCGTGGGCAAAGGCTCTCTCGTCCCAAACAGATTGATTTCTTCCAGCGCTTCATGTTTATGCCTTTAGTCCCGTCCTTTTCCCACTATGGAGATGTAGGCCTCTCTCTTCAACGCGTCTTCTCCCTCTATCGCGAAACCTGGTACTTTCCCCTTTGCCCATTTGATTTTAACTGAGCATTTCTGTATTCTTCCCTGGAAGATTGTGTAATTAGCCATCTAATACTTGAGTTTTGTCAATTTTATAGTTCCATGTTCTAGCAGTTCAATGTTTCCTTTCTAATGTCGACCTCTTTGTAGGACTTGTAGAAAGAAATGGATAGCATTAGTTATTATACAGGGAATATTGGGAGTAGGGGACTCAGAAGAGACTAATTTTGTTTATTTTTTGGATGTGGTTCTTGTCTGTTTATTCCACATGACCCTATTAGAGTTGCCCACAATATAGCTTCTTTTACTACTTCACTGGTTTAATTGTATTCCTTCTTTTAATGTGATGTTTGTTCGTGCTGATTCATTAATATAATCATTGATTGAATTTCATAAAAAAATAAAGTGTGCACAAGGAAAACATTCAAAATGTGTCCTTGCTGGTAAATTTAAAGCCTTTCAGACCTCTGTTATATCTCCCCATGATATATATATTGAAAGAAAGAAACAAAATATTCTTAAACTCCAGATGGAATTACAGTTTACAATGTCAGTAAATTGTTTTAGAGCAACCATTTAGTTCCTTTCTTTTGTTTTCCTTACTAAGTCAAGATGGAGGAGTTGAAATGGACTGATATTAGCTTCAAAGTCATGCAGGTTTATTACGCTACTTGGTCAGTTCAATGTACAGAAGTTTGTGACTTCTCTCAGGACAAATGGGTTCAGGCGAGAGTCAGATTCCTCGTGGTTGCAAAATATTAGGAGACATCTTTCTGATCAATCTTTCTATGGCCTCAATTTTTGTTCAGAGTTGTTGTTAACACCGGATGATGTATTGACACTTAGCTTAGAAACACATGGTGATCAAAAGACTCCTCGAAAAAAAGCAGTACTTCATCACAAGGCAAGCGTGTATGACTATTGATCTCTAAATTAAACTTGTACTCTTTTTGATGGAATTTCTATAAACCTTTATCATCACTATATTGGTAAATGGTTAGTTGTAATGTAGCTTGTGAGTGAGGAAATAACATTTACGTGATGTACTTTGTTTTACTTCTGTTTCAATTTGTTGGCATTTATCAAACTCTTTTTGGCCCTTTCAGGTATTTATTTCTCTCAATTGGTTTGTTAATCCCTTTTTGTAGAACTATATTACATGGGCCCTTTTTCTTTTATGGCTGTAAATTTCTCTTTCTTGTGCTTATCGATCAGATATTTCTTTTGTAGTTCCAAACTATGTTACACAAACCCTTAATGCATCTCCTAAGTGACTGTCTCAAACACAACACTCAGACTATGCAATGGCAAACAGATGCTTCATTTTTAGCATTAATGGTAGATTTTGATGGATCCAAAATTCTTGTATGCATGCCCATACCCAACTCCTGTACCCAAACTATTAGAACTTTTTATTATGTTCTGTTTCATAATGGTGAAATATAAACTTACATATTGAAGATTCATGGTATACATATGATCTTTGCCATGCTTGATAATGCTTTATGATTTCCTTTGCAGTTTCCACTTCATAATCTAACTGTGGAGGCAGCTTCCCCCGCACTTTTTGTTGATCAGCATGGTAACTACTGGGACGTTCCATTCTCTGTCTCAATGGATCTTGCACCAGTTGCTTCTGATTCTGGTACAAGCTGTCGTTTCTGCATCAATCATACAACAGGTATACCAAAACCATATGAAGGCCAGCCGACTAGCAGAGTTCCTGTTACTTTACTTCCAGGTCTCTGTACAAAATGTGCAGTTTCATTCAAGAAAAATGTCGACATTTGGAGAAGTGAAGCACCAAAGATGAAAATGGTGCAGCCATATGACATCTTCCTCTCTAGCCCTCATATTTCAGCATCAGGAATCCTAGGTAAGAACAGGCAGCTTTGTGACTCTTGAAAGTTGAAAGTATAATATTATAGTGATCAATACCTACCTATCTTAAAAGAAAACACTGTATGACTGCTGTTGAGGCTTGTCCAAAAGTTTTTTGTTATCTTTTATTGGGTTAATAAAACTTAATGTCGGAGAATTCTAATTTTCATTTAAGGCCTAATTTCTTTGAGTAATGATCGAGAATACGGGCAATTTATCCTGTAACAACCCAAAGTAAGGATGCATGTTGTGGCACAAATGTGATACCTAAATGCTTAGTGCTTATTTTTTAACCAAATCATTCCTAGTAGTAGTTATTTAGCTTAACACAACGATATTTTCATCAGTTAACTATACTTCTCTGACATCTCTATAAATGCTGTGTTAAGTCTTCATTCTTTTCTTGATTGTACGTCCTTGGCACTGTAGGTGCTGTCATCACTGCATCTATTGGAGAGAATTCAATCAGAGCCCAAATAGAAGATGGGTCATTGAGTTCAAAAGGCTTCAGTCTTCAAGCCAGAGGAGCAAATTCTGCAATTTTAGCTGATTTATTTGCAAGTGTATCGCTCTCTGCTCAACATGGAAATTTCCAGAGGTTGTTTCTAGACCTTACTCAGTTTTATGCACGGCTAGATATTCCTTCTGGATCAAAATTCCTGTCTGGTGCCACACGTCTGGCGTGTGATTTTTATAATTCTCAAACACCTACTACGCAAGCAGTTCAGGCAATTTGTCCCACTGTCTCGCTTTCGTTTCAGCAGCAGGTACTTGAAAGTAGCATTACCGTCTTCTTGTTATCACTCACAGTAGGTTATTCACATTTTCTCCCTCTGTATGCCTACCTAAATGGCTAAATGCAGATTGCTGGACCTTTCAGCTTCAGAATTGATTCGGGAGTGACAATTGATCTGAAGAAAGACTTTTATTTAAGTGTGAAGGATCCCGTATTTGCTGTCGAACATGCCTTGCATGTTCTTGGTTCTGCAAAGGCTATTGCTTGGTATTCGCCCAAACACAGAGAGTTCATGATAGAGCTAAGGTTTTTCGAGACTTGAAAAAAATATATTTCTACATTTGCTATTAGTCTTCGCGCTTTGACTTCCTTGGCAACTTGCTTTTGGGTTTTCTCAAGTATTCCATTTCCGTGTATTTACTGTTTGTAACCATTAACATCGTACCATATTCTTGCATTGTTATTTGTATGAGAATCCCTTTACTTTCAACGAAGTCTCAATTGGGTTACTAAACTTTAATTTGTTTTAACTTCATTTTAGCTTGGAAGTTTACAAGTTTATAACATTTCATCTCCTATTATCCCCAAAACTTACGAAAGTTGCTGGTTGACAATCATATCATAGCTGGTCTTTCACATAATCTCTATTTGGCATCCTATAAACAACGTCTTTAAAGGTTAAAATGTGGCATTTATATATTATAATACTTTTATGATGTGACGTTACGACAAGCGGACATTTAGCACAATGATTATGTGGAAGATTTGTTGTGGCATAGCTATCAATGAAGCAGTTTTACTCAATTTGTTGTGGCATAGCACAATGATTTGGTTGAAACCAAATTGAAGTTTAGTGACTCCAAGCTAAATTAAAATTACTAATCCAATTACAAATTGAAGTTTAGTACCCTAATTTCACTGGAAATAACTGACCTCGGATAAAATTTACACTGAAAATAATTGTTTGATAGGGTGAAGCGTGCCACGGTAGCTTGAGGTCTACTCTACAGCAGTCGAGTTCAGTCATCCCAAGAAACACAATGGTATCCATCCTACATATGAGACATGCATGCAGCAAAGAAAGATAAGGGCTGAATGAATCTGAATTTGAATTCAAAGAATAATTCGCCACTGATTTTCCAAAACTACATTTCAACAAGGTCTCCCAGAGGGAAAATGCCGCAGTGCGTTTTGTGGAAGTTCCATGGTGCTCGTCTTCAAGGCTAAAGAACAAATTAGCCATCCTAAGTAACAAACTCAACAATTCATATCCTAGCATAAAAATTGTTCAAAGACATTTAGGGTTAGACATGGTACGGTTAGAACCTAACCGAACCCAAATTTTCGGGTATTTAGTAAGTGGAATCGTCAAATTCAATTTAATTATGGAATCGTTCGAGTTCCGTTTCATTATGTTTCTGAGTTCTATACAATAAATTTTTTTTTTTTTTTTTTATATTTACAACAATGCTGCATTAATTCAACTATATCATATTCAATCTTAGTTCTTACAAAATAACGTAATCCAATCCCGTGACATCTTTTGCGTTTCTCATTGTTGAGTTCTTCATAAATTTGACTGTTAAAATCACAAGAAGATGAAGATGGAGAGCTCACAATAATGAAGAGAGATGCAACAGAGTTTCCAATTCGATTTCTCTAAGACGACATAAACGACACTACGGTAGAATAAGAGATTTGGATAAAACTTAGGTCAATCTGATTATGTTGAACTTAGCTGGAAATTAAAAATAGGAAAATCATATTTTGTGTTTGGGCTGAAATAATTAGTTAGCAAATTTATTTAGAAAATATAAAATAATTTAACTTATTTAAGATTTGTTAGGAATTTGATAAGGTGATATGTTGCGATATGAAGTATAGATTGCACAAAGAAAAATAAAATTAAAAGAAAGCAAAGAAAAAAATTGACAGAGGAATCGAATATTTTATTGACAATCAATGTAGAGAATATTACTATTCAACAATTAAAGATCTAATAAACTGAATGAAGAGCCTAGTATTTATAGGAGAACCGTCCAAAATCCTAAAACAAGGAAACTATGTCAAAAATGGCGTAAAATCCGAAAAAAGTGGAAAAAGATTACGGCGGGCTCGAGCTTCGGCCTAGCGACAAGTGGGCGATCGGGTTTCTGCTCCAATGTTGCTCCTCTCGCTCGAGCGTGAGTCGAGTGATCGTCCAGTGCTGTCAATCCGTCTTTTTTTTCCTTCTGGACCACATTTTGACATCTTCAAGCCCAATACTCCAAAACGCAAAACCCTATACCCAATTTGGACCAGATTTGGGTCACAAAACCCAACAATCTCCACATTGACACAAATTCTGGTGCAACGAACGAAGCTCCAAAAGTTTTCTACCTGGAAAAATAAGTCCGACTGCAACGAAACACAATGAACACTTCAACTTGAATCAAACCTCTCCAACACTCAAAAATATTCTTCCCCTTCTACCATATACAAACACGGATACAAATGAACACAACCCTCAACTTCACAAAATTCACAATAAATTCAAAATTTACCAAACAAGGTTGAAGCACAACCTATAGCAGAATCACCACTAAATGCTTTAA
>CAIGRN010069782.1:0-26998 GCA_903798345.1 Fraxinus anomala
ATAGAACGCTTAAGGACATGGTGAGGAGTATGATTATTCATGCTACCTTACCATAATCACTCTGGGATGAAGCATTAAAGACCACATTGTATATACTTAATAGAGTTCCAATTAAGACTACTGATAAAACCCCTTATGAGCTTTGGACGGGTAAAATGCTTAATTTGAAGCACTTACACATTTGGGGATATCCAGCTGAGGCAAGGCCCTATAGGCCAAATGAAAAGAAACTGGACACAAGAACTATCAGTTGTTATTTTATTGGATATTCTGAAAGGTCCAGAGTTTACAAGTTTTATGATCCCGCAACTAAGGTAATTTTCGAGATAGGAAATGCACGGTTCTTTGATGATGTTGAGTTTGAGGGAGGAGAAAGGGTTACAAACTTTGTCTTTGAGGAGGAATATATTGAAATTCCTCTAATTGCCATTAACAATGATTTCCTAGTCCAAAGATAGGGATTGTATGTTCAAGAAGCAATTTCAGATCAAGACAATATCATTGTATCTCTCTCTGATAATCAAGAACTTGTTCCAGAAGAACAAACTCTACAGTCTCAAGAACTAATGTCATTAAGAAGATCCACTAGAGAGAGGAGAAGTGCGATTTCAAATGATTACATCGTATTTCTCTAAGAACATAAAGTTGACATTGGAGTGGTGGAAGATGATCTGATTAACTTCCATCAAGCTATGGAAAGTTCTAACTCTCAAAAGTGGCTCGATGTCATGAATGAAGAAATAAAGTCCATGAAAGACAACGACGTGTGAGACTTTGTTCCATTGCCTAAATGTGCAAAACCCATTGATTGTAAATGGATATTTAAGACCAAGAGGGATTCGAAAGGTGATGTAGAGATGTATAAGGCTTGTCTTGTAGCAAATTACTTTACTTAGAAAGAAGGCATCGATTATAAAGAAATTTTCTCTTTGGTTTCTTCGAAAGACTTTTTCAGGATTATAATGGCATTGATAGCGCATTTCGAACTTGAGTTACATTAGATGGATGTTAAGACAGTGTTTCTCAATTGTGACATTGATGAAATAATTTATATGGTACGATCAGAAAACTTTGTATCGGATGATGTAAAACAAATGATTTATAAACTAAAGAAATCAATCTATGGACTCAAATATGTCTCTCATCAATGGTACATCTCGTATAGTTTTGAGATGAATTTGGTAGATGATTGTATATATCACAAGTTCAGTGGGAGTCAGTATATTTTTCTGATTTTATATGTCGATGACATATTACTTGCCAGCAACGATATAGGTTTATTTCACGAAACCAAGAGATTTCTAGCAAAGAATTTTAAGATGAAAGATCTTGGTGACGCCTCTTTTGTATTAGGAATCCAGATACATCAGGATTGTTCTCAAGGTATTCTTGAATTATCACAAAAGAGTTATATCGAAAATGTACTTAAAAGATATGACATGTAAGATTGTAAACCAGGCGACACCTCTGTGGTTAAAGGAGACAAGTTCAGTTTAAGTTAATGCCCCAAAAATGACTTAAAAATTAAAGAAATACAGAAGATTTCTTATTCTTCAGCTATATGGAGTCTGATGTATGCTCAAATTTGTGCGCGTTGGGATATAGCGTACATTGTTGGGATGTTAGAGAGATATATAAGTAACCCGAGAATGGATCATTGGAAAGCAGCAAAACGGGTCATGCGGTATTTATAGAGAACAAATGATATATGCTCAAATACAGGAGATTGGATCAGTTATTCTGATTTCGATTTCGCGGGATGTCAAGATAGTAAGAGATCAACTTCAGGCTATATCTTCCTACTTGCTAGAGGACCTATATCCTGAAAGAGTGCTAAGTAGATACTCATAGCTACTTCTACCATGACAGCGAGTTTGTAGCATGTTATGAGGCATCAAATCATGAAATGTAGCTGCGAAATTTTGTCACTGCGTTGTTCATTGTAGACAATATAGAAAGACCGCTCAAATTATTTTGTGACAATAAATCAACAGTCCTATTTTCTAATAATAACGGAGCTCAACGAAGTCAAAACATATAGATATCAAGTTCCTGGCTGTCAAAAAAAGAGTTCAGAGTGGACATATGTCAATAGAGTATATCGGGACAAACACCATGTTTGCGGATCCGCTTACTAAATGATTGATACCCAATGTCTTTCATGAGCACACTGCTCATGTGGTTGTAATATCTCTTGGAGATATTTAGTTTTAGTGGAAGTTTGTATTTTTGTGCTTTTCATATTAGACACATATACTGTCTTTTTGGATATGGTTTATGGTTAAAATAATTTTCAGTTATAAAATTTTTTTGTTTATTATCTCTGAATCATTTGAAAATGACCTCACTAAAGTATTAAGGTGAATCAGTTGGAAACATGCTTGTTAAGATCACATCACATGTAATTTCCATGCTACACATCCATGCTTGATCCATGTCATTCAGTTATATCAATATATGTGATCATTAATGGGTTTAGTTACTATATAAGTAACGAAAGTCGCTTTGATCCTATGTTGATATGATTGATGGACCAGATTATTTGGGAATGCATTCGATAATGATAGCAAAATTCTGAGTACTCATAAGGTTGTGTTTAATGCACAAATATAAGGTAATATATATAGCCCAAGTTGGAGATTGTAAGAATTTTAATCGAACATGTGGACTTATATGTGAAATATTGTATATTAAATTAGAGGCTATCAATTTTGGTTAAACTCATTTAAAGTGATCTAATAAGGTTTCGGTATTTTGAATTTTAAACATCTAATTAAAGTATGGGCTTATATGTGTAGAGACCAAACCCGTTCCTAATTTCATGATGGACCAAATTAGGTCAATGGGCAGTTAGTATAAATATACGGTTATGGTCCCCGAATCACAAGTTCTATTCATTCTATTCTGATTCCCATCTTCGGAGGAAAAAAAAGGAACAAGGTGTTGATCTGGAAGAATAAAATCGCAGGACTTGTTATTGCGATTACCATGTCTGATTCGGGTACACTTCCGCTTCAACTCTCAAGTTCTTGATGATCCAACATGAATGATTCTTATGACGGTAAAAAATTATTATTTTCATCCAACACTTCGGATTTAATCTCCTTGAGCATCACCACTTCGGCAAGAGGGCTTTCACTGTTTTGGCGGAAAGGCTTTGGTCGACAAGAGGGCTTCGGTAGGTCCATGCATGCCACCACTTTGGTGAAAGGGCTTCGGTAGGTCCATTGTCACGTAGGCTTCATGTGAGAGTTTCAGTGACGACGCTTAACAAATCATATTATCGGGCTATTTATGATAAACGATTGATACTAACAATCCAGTTTGCTTGACTAAAGGAAAAGGTTTCGTGGTAATCTGCTGACTAAGCCTGCCACTAGTCTGCCACTTCAACTTCTCTTCTACTCAAAGTAAGTACATAGACGGCCTGAGTATATTGTGAAAAACATATACGATCATTGACCCAATTGTAGCAATGTTTATATTTACTGACCGACTTGAAATTAAATAAAATTTAGCCATGTTTGGCCCCTATTTTCAAAAACTCAATTTTTTAAAAAACTCATTTTCAACAACATATTTCAAGGATTCACAACTTTTATCAATTTTTGTTTAGTAATTTACTTCTTTGCTAATCTATATTGCAGGCTCTTTCAAAAGCTTATAGAGGATGAGCTCATTTACCTTACGGCTCAGTTTTTAATAAATTTTAATAAAAGTTGATACAATTTGTGGTTGAAAAGTTCATCAAAATTGTAAATTTCATGAAATTTGTGGTTGAAATTAATTATTAATTTTTACCTATTTTTTATCAATTTTTTTTTTTATTATTTTACCAAAATCAAACGTGGACTTAATATCGTGAAAATGTTGAATTCAAATGGATTTCAAGTTTTCGGCTAACCCGTTAGAATATTGTTATCTTATAATAAAATATAGTATTATTGTTGGTGGTAAAATTATATGCTTTGTAATGTCAAAGAAACATTAAATCGAATAAGTGGTGGGCAAGTCCGAAAGGGAATCTAGTATTTTTAAGAGTAATACCTGAACCTAGTCCATTTAGATAAGCTGGTTTTTATTAATTTAATTATAAGCTGACACTTGTTTACTTTGTAACTAGTAAACTAGATCAAGTTGATAACGAGTTTCAAAATTATTGATCATTTCAATTCAACTAATTTGCGAGTTAACTAAAATTACTTAAATTAACATAAGCTAATCTATGGGACAAACTACAAATTGAGTTAGAAATCTTGCTATTTCACTTTCAAGTTTCGACATAACGAATGTTGTAGTTTTGTTCATACTGAATAATGAGTAGTACATAATAGTTGTAGATACGATTAAATATGAATAAAGAAGAAAAATATTATGATCGACACAATTTCGATAGGGTAGACCTGCATGAGCTTATTCCAACTACAAGATAACTTTAGGAGTAGAAATGTTGAAAGAAAAAACGGTTGGAGATGAGATTTTTTTTAAAAAAAGGTTGGAGACATTTGCAATAATTTATCAAAAAAATAAACAATCACGAACAAAGGTGACTTAAAAAATTTGAAGGCTTTAGGCATAATTACTAAAAGGGTCTGCATAATAATTAAAAACTAAAGAAGCAAATGATCACTAACGAATGCTTTTAGTGGTATTCAATAATATGATATTTGGTGATTTTGATTGAAAACAATATTTATTGGTGATTCATGCAGAATTATAGTAACGATAATGTTCGTAAGCATCAACACTCCTTTCTCAGCAATTGTCATGGACAACGTCGTCAATTAAGTTGTGGGGAATTACCAACAATGCTCCAATGATTGACGAGAAACGGAGGGTGTTAACAATTTTGATAGAAATCAATATGTTTTGATGAACACAGAATTACATACTAGTGATATCGTTGGTGTTGAGAATCGGACCAAATACTTAAGACAAGAATGATATGAGTAATATGAAAATAATGGATCATAAAGAAAATAAGATTTACGTGGAAACTTAAATTCGGGAAAACCAAGGGCAGTGATGGAGAATTCACTATAATTAATGATAATGAGTTACAAAGAATTTTTTTTGGACCATTAACTAATTGGACAATTGGTCAATTTTAATATGTGTTGTACACTAAATATTTATAACCAAAGAATTTCTAACATATTAGGAGAATTAATACATGAAGAGCTTAATATAAGGTAATGTTCTCATACAATGGGTAAAATCAATAATAGAGAATGTGAGATGAAATAGGAGTTATTCACCTTGAACTCCTTCAAGATATCTTCAAATCTCCTATCAACTCTCAATACTCATCCCACTGTATTTTCAATGAAATAATCAACAAGAGTTCGGGTCATAACCCAATTCTAACAAAGTCCACCTTAACACGAATTCCATTGTAAGAAATTAAATTTAACTATTCAACTCAAAAAAATCTCCAAATAAAATACTCCACCAAATTACTTCACCTTTTCCACCATGCCCTTTCGGGCATACTCGACAACGGTAAACATAATCCAAGCCCTGTATACCAGACCTTGTTTGTTAAACCTGTTTGAATCATCCCATTTATTACTAACTCCAGCCAAGTCATCAAACATGCTCAAATCACCACGAGCACTTCCAACTTCACCTAAGTTTTCAAACCTGTTCGAATCACCACGAATAACATGATCAATAAGATCACAACTAGCTCCACCTGAGCTACTTGAAAGTTCTTCAATATCATTGCTCGAATCACCACGAGCAACTCGATCACTACCAACTCTACCCGAGTTATCACTTATCGAACTATAAGTTGCAGTTGCATCCAAAATGATTGTTGAACCTTCCAAGATATATAGCCAATCCTTGCATTGCTTCTCCTCCAGCATCCAAACAAAAAATATTCCATAACAAAAAATCTTGTTGCGATCCAAAAGCGAAATTTTTACTATGTGGAAACTCAAATCCGAGAAAATCACGACACAGATGGAGAATTGCTATAATTAATAGTAAGAAGTAACAAATGATATGTTTGAAGCAATAACTAAATGGACAATTGGTCAATTTCAATATGTATTGTACACCATAAATTTATAACCAAAGAATCTCTAATATACTAGGAGAATTAGTACATGAAGAGTTTAATATAAGGTGAAATCTCAATATAATGTGTAAAACCAATAATGGAGAATTTGAGATGAAATAGGAGTCAAATTCACCGGACTCCTTCAAAATATCTTCAAGTCTAATACCAACTCCCAATAATCCTTCAACAATATTCACAATCAAATATGTTGACCCCAAAAAATGTGTCAACAGAATCCCCACCACGTCCCCAAATGGCTCAACAGAATCCCCACCGCGTCCCCTACACGTGGACATCACCTGCACACTGAACACCCCGTTAGGAGGCAAAGGCCATCGGTTAAGAAAAAGGTCCGATGACCATTTGCACTCCGACGGTCAAATCAAAGACCGAACAAAAGAAAAAATGAGTGCAAGAGACAGAAGAGGTGAGGGGGATATGGTTAAAGAACATACTTTAACTGAAATGGATCACACATATATATAAAGAAACAATGGGCTAAATGGGTCATGGGCCGAGGTCCAAGCCCAATAGGAAATATTTTATGGGTATAACAATAGTCCCCCAAGTCTGAGTCGTACATTCATGTGCGAGTCGGACTTCAAAATATAAGATGTCAGTAGGTGAAGTCTTACAGATTGTCTAAAAAATGTAAGTAACTCTGATAAACAGGACTTATGAACTGTCTCGAAAATATGATTTGATCCCAAATAGGCGAGCAGCTTCAATAAATCAGGACTTACGATTTACCTTAGAAAATATACATGCTAGCATGAATAAGCGAGGGCTTACGAATTGCCTCGAAAGAAAGATGCTTTATATAATTTGTTGAAATTTCGGCAGCATCTCCTCTGTAATATGAACTAAACCAATCATGTAATACAATACAATATATCCACTGCATGTATACCAAATAAATTTAGGGTCCATTTGCCCCTTAAATTACTCATGACGATAAAGTGAATAATAACATATCGAATTTCTCCGAGATATAATATGTGTTATAACCTGCTAGCAGTGATGTGAAGTACATACTCGGTAGCAATAATATAATGCATATGCTAGCAGTAATAATGTAATGATACTAAGATAGCAGTATCACAATAGTCCTCCAAGTTTGAGTCAAATAATTGTTAAATAAATAAAATACTTTTAGCTTATGTACTGGTGTTATTTACATCCTGCACTTACTGCTTCTGCTTAATGTATTGCTATGCTCTTCAGTGTAATTTGAACTTAGTCGACTTCAATAATAATATCAAACTCATAGTTTTGTACAAGTGTTAGAAGGTCGTGTACATTTATAAGTTTCTGAACATATGCACATCAATGTTTGTGAACTGGGGCTCTTTAGCACTTCAGACTTTAGTCTGACTTTATTTATAATTTGCACAAGTATAGGCAGTTCGCTTGCCATTCTTTTCCTAAGCATATGTTTGAGTGGTTCGCCCATGTCGAGGCTTCTTTAACAATTTTAGTTGTTCAAGGCATGTGCCACACTTTGAGAGCTCAAATGTGGTCCTTTTTGGAATCCAACTCCTCGTCGAAGTGCCCACGCATCTCTTCATAGGGATGAATCATCTATAAAGAGGCTTCTCCTTTGATCTTTGTCAATAGAAAGTATTTTATAATTTTTTTTATGAGCTTGCTTTAATAAGAGTATTTTTAACTTCCCTAAGCATGAGGTTAAGCGGTTCTCCCATGTTGAGGCTTCCTTAACAACTTTAGTTGTTAAAGGCTTGTGCCACACTTCGTGAGTGTAGATGTGGTTCTGCTTGGGATCCAACTCCTCATCGAAGTGCACATGCATCTCTTCATAGGGATGAATCATCTATGAATAGGCTTTCCCTTTGATCTTTATCAATATGAGGTACTTTATAATTTTTTTAAACTTGTGCTAATTTAATTTTTCAGATTGCGAACTTTGTTTTCTGAATGAGGACTCCAAGATAATGTCACATCTTTCTTTATTCAAGGAATGAGGTCTCCAACCATAGATAAGCATCTGGCGTAGTGGGAAATAAACATCCTGTGATTAGCTCTCGAATTATCGAAATCTTATAAACTGGCCTCGAAATGGTAAAGTCTTACAGTTGGGCTGGCCTCGGAATGACGAGGTCTTACAGCTAGGCTCAGCGATAGTGAGAGGCGAAGAATAGAATCTCGCGAAGTCATGAGTAAGCATCTGGCGAGGAGATGAATAGACATCCCGTGAATAGCTCTCGAACTATCGGAGTCCTATAAGCGGGCCTCAGATAGATGAGGTCTTATAGCTAGACTCAATAATAATACTATCGGAGTCTTATAAACTGGCCTCAGAATGACGAGGTCTTACAGTTGGGCTCAGCGATAGTGAGAGGCAAGGAATAATCATCTCGCGAGGCCAGGAATAAACATCTGACAATTTGTCTCTTTCTTTTTCAAAGAACGAGAACTTATAAAATATGATGCCTCTTCCTTTATTCAAGGAATGAGGATTTCAAAAAATACTGCCTCTTCTTTTATTCAAGGAACGAGGTCTTCAAGAGATCGTCTCTTCCTTTATTCAAGGAACGAGGTCTTCAAGAAATATCGTCTCTTCCTTTATTCAAGGAACGAAGACTGACTCGTTCTTTATACAAGGAACGAGGTCTTCAAGAGATCGCATCTTCCTTTATTCAAGGAATGATGACTTAATGATAATGCATCTTCCTTTATTTAAGGAATGAAATCTCCAACCAGGGATAAGCATATGGCATAGCGGTAAATAAATATCCCGCAAATAGCTCTCGAACTATTGGAGTCTTATAAACTGGCCTCGAAATGGTAAGGTCTTACAGTTGGGCTGACCTCGGAATGACAAGGTCTTACAGCTAGGGTCAATGATAGTGAGAGGCGAAGAATAAGATCTCGCGAAGCTGGGAGTAAGCATCGACGAGGCATGGAATAGACATCCCACGAATAGCTCTCGAACTATCGGAGTCTTATAAACGGGTCTCAGATAGATGAGGTCTTACAGCTAGGCTCAACAATAATGTTATCGGAGTTTTATAAATTGGTCTCAAAATGACGAGGTCTTACAATTAGGCTCAACGATAGTGAGAGACGAGGAATAACCATCTCGCGAGGCCAGAAATAAACATCTGGCGATTTGCCTATTTCTTTTTCAAAGAACGAGGACTTATAAAATATGCTGCCTCTTTCTTTATTCAAGGAATGAGGACTTCGAAAAATACTGCCTCTTCATTTATTCAAAGAATGAGGTCTTCAAGAAATATCGTCTCTTCCTTTATTCAAGGAACGATGACTTCCTCTTCCTTTATACAAGGAACGAGGTTTTCAAGAGATCACATCTTCCTTTATTCAAGGAATGAGGACTTAATGATAATGCATCTTCCTTTATTCAAGGAATGAAGTCTCTAACTAGGGATAAGCATCTGCCATGACAAGGAAAAGACATCTCGCAAATAGCTCTCGAACTATCGGAGTCTTGTAAGTGGGCATCGGATAGACGATGTCTTACAGCTAGGCTCAATAATAGTGCTATCAGAGTCTTATAAACTGGCATCGGAATAACGATGTCATACAGTTAGGCTCAACGATAGTGAGAGGCGAGGAATAACTATCTCACGAGGCTAGGAATAAACATCTGGCGATTTGCCTCTTCATTTTTCAAAGAACGAGAACTTATAAAATATGCTGCTTCCTCCTTTATTCAAGGAATGAGGACTTCGAAAAATACTGTATTTTCCTTTATTCAAGGAACGAGGACTCGAAAATACTATCTTTGATAATAAGAAATCCAAGAGTTAGGGCTCATCTTCGATAGTAAGAAAACCAGGAGCTAAGCCTCGACTTCAATTAATAAGAAACCCATGAGCTAGAGTGCGAAGATTGATAGAAATCATCTTTATTAATCAAAATTTGATATTTGGCCAAGGAAGATTCTCTTGTGTTTGCTTCGTAAATAATTCAATTTCTTCACTAAGATTCAATGAACTAGCAACAATTATATAACCACCCATTACATGATCCAACATCAAACAATCTTTAGTTTTGAGCAAAACATTTCATCGAACTGCTTGCTTGCACTCTTACCAACCTTATTTCTCGTACATGAGTAAATTTTGTAGCCCATCCACAACTTGACATTAGCTACTCATAATATTGGAATCAGCAGAGAGTAGTAAATAGGAATTGAAAATTGATAAATGCAGCCCCAAGTCACTTTGAGTGGGAATTATGAAAAGAGGTTGTAGCATCCATAAAATCCCAAATCTTTCCAAAATTTATTCAATTTCAAAGTAGTTGGGAGTACCTTGCAACCATTTTGGATTGAAGAGAAGTGAATTAAGAATTATACCATATTCGTTTCTTGCCTGTGTAGTCAATATTGTATTTCCAAAATGGACTTCTATTTTTGGGTAGCATCTTCACAAATTTTCGAGGCCAAACCATCAAATTTATGAAGCCATTTTCAAAGGGGAAGAATTCATGGATCAGATTTTAAATATAACCAAATCAATTTTCAGGCCTTAAGTTTCAAAATTACAAAAATAGGTTATTTATTACTTAATTAAATATATTTTATTAATTAAATATATTAAAATCACAATTATACAATTCAGTGTCACATATAAATACTTATGGGTCACAACCAATTTATTGGTCACATTTATCAAACTAATTGGTCACAAATTATTTTTCGATTACAAATCAGAAAATTTACAATTCATAAATTATTGTACGGTCACATATTAAAATTTTCATAGGTCACAAATCAAAATATTAATAGGTCACATGTCACAAATCACAAATATTATGAGTTACAATTTATGAGTTGGTCACAAATTATTAAATTATCGATCACAAATTAATAATTGTTTAGGTCACATATAATTTTATAGTCACAAATTATTTTTTCATTGGTCACGTATTGTTTATTAGTCACAAATTAATTAATTTAATGGTCACAGTCGACCAAATAATTGGTGACCACCACCAACACTTACGACCTCCGACAGCACCACCGCCTCCGACGCGTCGAACCAGTACCACTGTCGCCAGAACCACCACCACCTCACGACAACTAGGAACACCGTACTCTTCATTTTTCACCACCACCACCACCTCCACCACCTCCTCTTCCTTCTCACCACCACAACGACCAACAAACCACCAATTTCACTACAAAACACCACACCACCCAAACCTCCAGATCCACCACCATAGTCACAAAAATCGTCAGATCCCCTACCCCACCTATCCACCCACCCCAAATAATTGATCACAAATAGCCAAATAGATAGTCACAAACACTTGCATCCCACCCTCACCTTCACCCCAACCACCACACTACCAACATCAATCAAATATCTAGCAACATCACTACCATTGTCATTGTCACTTCCACCACACCGCCTCACAATTTGAAAATCAAAATCTGAAACTCACAAACGGAAATAGAAATAGAAACCAAAACAGTGATACCACCTCACCGCCACTAACATCATCTCACAATCTGAAACTCATAGACAAAAATAGAAACAAAAACCAAAACACTAGCCGAGCAACAGAAACTCACAATCTCAAAGCGTCGATGTGCTATGCTCAAATTAGTATTTTACAATAGCGTAACTTCTCTACGCAGCACAATGAAAAGAGATATGAGAGAGCGGGGCGACGTGACGTGCGGCAAAGAGATGAAAAATGGGAGACGGCGGAGCAGCGTGGCTTCACAACGAAGAGCGCTGCACGACGGCGACGCTTGGAGGTAGTCTCCGGTAGTGACGGTGACCTATGTGTAAGGGAGAAGGTAGATAGAGACGGAGAGGAAGAGAATAGGGAAGGGGAGAGGAGAGGAGATGAGATGAGATGAATTGAAGAAGAGAAATAAAATGATTTAGGGTTTGGATGTGAAGGTTTTATTTCTAAATTCAATTAATACCTAATTTTTTATTAAATAAACTTAAGATCTGATTTTTGAATTTAAAAAATTAAATGGCTATTTTTTTGTAATTTGCTCTTTTCAAAATAAATGATTGTTGACAGCAGCATCTTAAGCTGTTGGAGGAGAGTCCATCTTGAATAGAAATGATAGGCCTCATAAATCCGTGAAGGGAAGACAATTGCAATGGCCTAATAACAATAATTATCCTACCAAAATGGCCCAAGAAAATAAATCCGAGGCCTAATTCCATGTATCCCCTAACAGAGATTTAAATGGAAGAGTTATGAGGCCCAAGAAAATAAATTTGCTGGCCCAATTCTGCATTACCCAATATCTAAACCCAAAAAGGTCTCTTAAAACCATGAATTCGTGGGGGCAGGGTCTGCTAAAAATGTCCATTTAATAGGATAAAGGTCTTGATCATTTTGAATCAAAAGAGCAACATGGACCCAATTTTACATAAACATTTGCCCAATCAACTAAGCCCACCAACTAGCCATTAATGCTTTCAAGAGGCCCAATAAGTAACCAATGTATTCTACAACCTGTTTTAAGTGATGAGATTAATTGATAAGGTGAAAAGCACCAATTAGGCCGAAAATGCAGCTTCTTTGGCAGACAAAACAGCTAGCAAAAGTCTGAAGGAAACAGTCCAAACACGCCACCATCACTTCCTGTCCCCTCAAAAATCCACATTTGCACAGTGGACAAAGTTCTGGCCATTTACCGCTGGTCACCATGATATTGCAGGGTGATAATTGTCGCCGGAGATTAACAAAATGGTGGATGTTGCGTCATGGTTCGCTGTTAACCATCCTTGGAGGCTCATAGAAAGCATTTGCCTTTGGAGGCAGCTGGAGATTAATGCCTTGGTTTCATGATAAAGCCTTTGAATTTTTATTTACACAGGTAAGCAAAAGTAGATTCTCGACTCCAACAAGGAGTTTTTAGTTTTGTTTCAAACCATATGTAGACGGAACCTCAGGTGGATACTGATTTTTTCTTCTTTTATTACCATTTTCATGGCCTCTTTCTTCAACTTGGGCACTAGAAACTCCTCCAAGAAAAATTGCCTTCGGTTTTGCAAACTCTTTCTTCCTTTCCAATAGCAATATTTTCTTCATTTTTGGTGGAGTCTATTTTTGGTAGAGAAATTGCTCGAAAGAATTCTTCATTTTCGATGGCTGTCTCTTGATGTGATTTTCTTCTTCTTTGAGTCCCACAAAATGTTCCAAGAAAATTTTGCTTCATGTAGCTGATTTTGTTAACTTTTGGTCGAACTAACTGTCTGGAAACTTTTTTAGTGACTTTTTGGTACGTAGTAAAACATGATTAACATACCGTTTTCTACCGATGACTCTAATATGTTGACTTCAAAAAATGTGTCAATAAAATCCGTCACGTCCCTTTCACGTGGACATCACTTGCACACTGAACACCTCATTAGAAAGCAAATGCCGCCGATTAAGAAAAAGGTCCGACAACCGTTTGCACTCAACGGTCAAATCAATGGTCGGACAAAAGAAAAAATGAGTGCAAAAGACGAAAAATGATAGTGTTAGAGAACATATCTTAATTAAAATGGATCACACACTCACATTTATATATAAAGAAACAAATGGGCCGACGTCCAAGTCCAATAAAAAATATTTTATGGGTATAACAAAATACTCAATAAAAATTCGAGGCACAACTCAATTCCAACATGAATAATTTTACTTGTACATCAAGTGGTGTACCTAAGGGATTACACCCCCTTACATGAGGGTGGGGCTCGCCACCCATGTGAAGGAGGTGTAACTCCTTAAGTATGTTAGCGGTACATCGAGAATTACTTAAGGGGTTACACCCACCTTACATCGAGGGTGGGGTCCCCTTGAACTCGACACCCTCCATGTGAGGGGGGTGTAATTCCTTAGGTATGCTAACGGTACATCGGGAATTACTTAAGGGGTTACACCCACCTCACATGAGGGGTGGGGCTCGCTTGAACAACACACATTCATTAATGATTACTAGCATAAATGGCTATAGAAATGTTGTCAAGAATTATCGATATTACTTCAATCACCAACGACTTCCTCACAAAAAATCACTCTCTTATTCTTCACTTTATGAAGTACTGACGTATAAGTTAAAATATCAATTTATTCTTTCATTATAATATTATCAACTCATGAACTATTTTTTTTTTTTTAAATTTTAGTTTGTTTCCAATAAATCTTTGATTAGTACTTAATTTTTTATATTTTTATTAATTTATTTATTGATGAATTTTTTAATGAAAAGTAAATTTGTTAAAACTATTTATGTTTTTAATACTACTAACTAAAAGTTGTTCTTAATCGTTAATTATTTTTCTTATTTTTATTAGTTAGAGATACAGTTTTCAATCATGCTTGGTGTACATCTTTAGTTGTTCTTAATCGTTAATTATTTTTCTTATTTTTATTAGTTAGAGATACATTTTTCAATCATGCTTGGTATACACTTTGGTGTACAGCAAGTTCGACAGTTTGTCGTCATTTGACAATTTTAAAAAATAAATAGCTATTCTTCTATTCAATTTTTTACAACTAAGCAAGCGTCAAACATGATGTACACTTTGGAGTGTACAAATGGCATTTTTTATGACAAAACAAAGGCAAAAATATATAAAATTAAAAAATTGAGCGCCTTAGGTGATCGTCAAATAGTTGAATCAACTCTAATCATGAAGTTTTATACGATGTTTCATTTCATGATTTGATGATGGCATGATTGATAAAAAATAAGGAAGGTCAATTTATGTGATTGAGATATGTCTTGCGTAGATTTAAAGACTTTCAGTTTACGTTTTACGAGCAGAATATATGAAACATCATGATTTGATAATGGCATGATTGATCAAAAAAATAAGAAAGTTCAATTTATGTGATTAAAATATGTTTTTCGTAGATTTAAAGGCTTTCATTTTTTAGAGTGGTTTTATGAGCAGAACATGTCAAGAGACGAAAAAGTGACAAAAAATTGAAAGTGAAGGTTCCAAAAAAGTAGAAATAGTAGGTATCAATTGTCAATTGATTCCTCAAATGACATGTGAAATTGTTAGAAATTAGAATATAAATCAATGTGTATTTGAACTTTTTGGATAGACTATTAGACTATAGATATGTCAATGTGTAACTGAAAAAAATAATGTTATTTAATATCAGTGGTGTTAAAGCAGGTGTCAACATATAATAAATCTTAATAAATGAATCATAAATTTTTGTATTTAATTGAACTTGTAATTTAATGATACAAGTGATGCCACTTTAATCGGTGTTAAACATCAGTAGTGATGAATAATATTACTCAATTGAAAATATATATAGTAATTATTGTTGTCATATAGTAAATGAAAATTATTGTTGGTGAGATAAATGCACTAATAATACACTATGATTAATTAAATGCATTGTAATGTCAAATAAAACATTGAAATGTTTTTATTGTTACTAGGCAAGAACGCATATTGTTAGACATTGTTGCGCTTCTGAAATGTACGTGAACATTGACTCGATTAAAGCATTGGGTCAATGGATCACAGGTCGGATTGATGGGCTAATAAATTTGAAATTGTAAAGTTATTTTGTCACCATTTATTTTCGTGTCTATAAATAATTAAATATTGATATTGCGAAATTATTTGTTAGTCATTACTATATAATTTCGTATTATATAGACATTCTAATACAATTTTTTTGTTGTTCCCATTTTTCTTACGTGCAAACATTTTATTCATTACCAATCGATTTTATTTTAAAGTATTAAATTCATCTTATCTAATTACAACTTCATAAAATAATTGTTTGATTTAGAAAAAACCGAACAACATGGAGAACTCGTTCAAGATTCAATGGCCAAGTTTGAGAAAATAATTTTTAGTATAATGGTCAATTTATTCAGAGGGTGTTTGATGCACATTATGGAGAAGAAAATACATTTTATGATGTGATGTAATGAAAAATATGTGGTTAAAAAATAAGGAAAAATTTTGAATTTGCGTGTAATATTATTTTATTGAAAAATGTGTAATTGAAAATGAATTTTGAAAGAATGAATTTTTTTAAAAATGTATATCAAACAGTGGCTCAAAGTAACTAGTTCTTGATCATGCAATATGTACATCGGTCCCCGTTAACGGTCAGGATAGATTGGGTTCCGATCAATTCAAGCCGGATTTTTATGATCACGTCATCTATTATAAAAAAAAAACTGACAAGTGGATAAAATTAATTACATTAAAGAAAAAGTAACGCTATCTAATACGTTAATGAAGATGTAATGAAATTAACAAAATTAATTACCTTTTTATGCCAATTATTAAATAAAGAAATATTCAAAGTCAAAAGATTATTTTCTAATAGTTTTTGCGTTGAAATATTCAAAGTCAAAAGCCAATTATTAACAAAATTGATTTTTGTTTTTTGTTTTTTTAATGTAACAAATAGTTTTTGTCATCAAATGTTGTTCTATTGTACACACGGGTGGGTTTTCTTTATACTACCGTGATACCGTTTATTAATTTTGATTATTCAACAAAAAATTAATTTTGATTTAGCCTCTGTTTAAACCCCATTACCTCAAAGTACATTTTTTTTCAATCACACATTCTTCCAATAAAATAATATACACGTAATTTTTTTTCCTATTTTTAACCACACAATCTTACAAAATTCATTATTTGTTAAAAATGGGGCTCAAACGGGGGCTTAAATTTGACGTCAATGTCATCAATGGAGTGTCCTTTATGGTTAAGACGTCCAATTATTCAACAAAAAAAATAATCTCAAGCTCGAATAAAAGATATGAATTGTCCTATACGTTTTCTTTATTCTTTTGTTTAATCTATAATATCAAAGATGAATCCTGTCAAATACTTTTTCTTTAATCTTTAGTTTAATCTATAATATCAAATACGTTTTTAAGTAACTTATAAATTAAGTTATGTGTATTATGAAGAAATAAATCGGGCTAATTAATTAATTTCTAGTTGGATTGAGATAGTCATCAAGTACTGTTTGGATAAGCATTATACGACATGCATAATTTCATAACTATTTTTTTCCAAAGATCGATACCCCTTACCTTAATAGAAATTATCCTATGATGTTTGAATTGCATTTAATTAAAATTACCCTGAGCTCATATTTTTCTCATAAAAACGGTCTACTAAATATCGATAGTAAATTTTGATAACATAATGCATTAATTCATTAATTGATGAATAACAAATTTAATTCAAATTTTGGTACCCACTATCAGTTTATCCACAAATAAACAGATATATCGTTTCATATGTGCTTAACATAAGTTAAGTACGATATTTAGTAGATCATTTCTCATTATAAAAAAAAAAAAAAAAAANNAAAAAAAAAAAAAAAAAAAAAAAAAAAAAAAAAAAAAAAAAAAAAAAAAAAAAAAAAAAAAAAAAAAAAAAAAAAGAGGAATTTGCACCCAAAGTCACTTTTCCGCTGTGCATTTTCAAAAATGTCATTTTTAAAAAATCTTTTCAAAAATATACCCTACACGTCCTTAATTAAATTAGATTTGATTACATTAAAAATTGTACTAAAAAGAGGAAAAAAAAATGTTACATCCAATTAATTTAAAAATCCCGTGAAACCCACCCCAACCCACACCGGGTTGTGCCACGTGTCCATTATGGACACGGCTAATGTCACAATAAATGGTATCAATCCTAACACTTTTGAATTAGAGTTGTGCTATATGTACATTATGGTACACATAGCCGTGCCATGTGTCCATTATGGACACGGCTATGTGTACCATAATGTACACATAGCATTTTTCGAAGAACAATTCCTTCTGTGAATAAGAACAAACCCTCTCATTCGTCTCTCTCGATCTTCTCATTTGTCTCTCTCAAAATCTCACACCGAAACTGTAAACGGCGATACCTTCGTCGATCAATCCTGCCGACTGCCACCTTTATCTGCTATTTCCGTCGAAGATTCAAAAAAATTTGAAAGAAAACCCTATGTTTTCGTCTCTCTCTCTCTCTTACTCGAGTCACAATCAGACGCTCACTCTCACCCCAGATTAGTTTCTTGCTTCCGTTGATTTTTCTACTTTTGCTGTTTATTAGAATTTTCCCTCTTTTTATAAGGTAAAAATCGATCTTTTTGACATGCATAAGTGGGTAGGTTGTATTGGATTTGTGGTTTGTGATATGACTAATATTGTAGTAATTTGAAATTTTGGATTTATATTTGTGTTTGCGTTTTCAATTTTAAGAAATGGGTATTTTTTAATATACATGTTTTTGTTAGTGCGTATGTATTAGACACCTCATTTTCTGAAATGTAGAATTTTTTGGAAATATGAACACTTTCTATCAGCAAGAAAGAATCTCTTTATGGCACACGCACACACATGAGAGAATAGCATATCAATGCTTTCTAGGGCATGCTAACTTTATGATAAGTTTTTTTGCAGAAAATAAATAAATAAATGAAATTGGAAGTTTAGATGTATATTGTCGTTGCCTTTAGTATTTAATTTGGAATTGGAATTCTGTTAATATACATATTTGTTGCTTCAATTGGGCATTTCTATTAAATTAAGAAGACTGTGTTAAGTAGCAGCAGATTGCTAGTAGTTCTAGGTAAGATTTTCCACACATCAGTGCATATGATTCTTATTCATGTGAAGGTATAGAATGCTTAAATAATTTTTAATTGATTGGTTAGTAAACGCAAGTTGTTATTAGATTTTAATGTGAATTTCATAGTAATGAAGTTTGTCAAAACCTAACCCTTCGTGTCTTGAAAAATCAATATGAATATAAAATGTCAATGTCAATTCTGACAATTATGGAACTATTTGTAAAGATAAACTATCGTTCTCGATGGTTGGTCGTTGAAATTTTCGATAGCTGAGTCACTTATCTTGACAGTTAGTTCAATAAGCTAAGATTTGTTCAACTGCTCTTGTACACGTACTCAGAATGAAATGTATGGTATATCTATTTTTTTGTGGATGAATTTTTAATTTCTCGTCAGAAAATGATCTTTTGCATGCTTACATATCGTAGCGTAGACTTACGCCCCACCAGGTCACAGTCGAATCGTCCGGACAGCGACAGCAAGACAACGCAGGCAGCACGTTGTGATATGATGGAACTGCTTGCGATGGCAGGACGTAGACAGCTTGAGCACATAAACTGCAGGACACATGACGCAGTCAGAGCATGGCAGGACACAGACTACAGTCACAGCAGGACACATGCAATAGAGCAAGACGCAGGCTGCAGGCATGGGCAATTTTCCCAGCACTACAGTGTGATTTTCTAAGACAAAATATTGTCATACTAGTAAGAGAAATACCATGAGTTGCAGTCAGATATTTTGGGAATGCAAGTGAAAACTTGTCCAACTTGCCCACTTGTGCCACTTGCAAAATAATGTCAATGAGGAAGCAAAAACAAATTTGACCATTATGAAAGTGACTTGCCCACTTACATGTGGGTTGTAGAGGCATGCCACTTGTAATGAAGTAAATTCCAACTTTGCTTTCCTATGGTCTAAGGAGGTTTATGCAACTTGCATCATTTGAGAACTCTTGGATGAAGATTAATCTTGGCCATTGATTTCAAGGCAACTTACATAGCTTTTGCCTATAAATAGAGATTTAGTCTCATTTGTAAAAACATTCATTGGAGTGAAGTTTTATATACAAAGAGAGTTTTCTCCAAGTTTACTTGTTTTCCATATTTTCTTTACTTTCGAATCCTCTACTAAAGTGATAGTAATTTAGCTTAATTGGTTAAATTATTTGTAAGTGTTGAAATGCTGACTTAACGTTTTCTCGTGAGGGATGGAAATTGTGAACGTTAAGACCGCACATTTTTTAGTTGTTAGAGTGTAACAAAACTAGTCCCGTGACAGTAGTGATATGAAGTATATAAAAAATATACTTCAAAAGTTCGAATGATTTTGAAAATTCATGTCTAGGCCACCTGGCCAATCTGCCCGATTTTAATTTCTCGGCACAACTCGTTCAATAACTTGTCTACATATTGTTAACAACTCTGAAAATTAATACTTGTGGTTTAATATAAACGACCTCCTATCACGATTGGAACTCTAAACATTAACAAGACATTTGTCTTTCATATTGATTAATTTGTTGACATTTATGTTGCTTAGATGAGGTTGGTCTATGTTGATGTCTTGGAACTGTACTAGTTCCCTTCTTTGCTTAATTCAAATGTCGACGACAATTCAAGTGGAACCTCAATGCTTAGTTTATTAGCTATATTTATGTTGTTTAGTTTCTGCTAGGGATTTACATATTAACGTATGTACATAATGTTGTAAATCCAATTATCCGTTATGCCCGAAATTTTAGTCTAAATTATTACTTTGCAATGAATTGTCAAGAATTATTGAGATGATATGTCAAGACCGACAGTTGAATTGTTGGCAGCTAATGAAATATTTTGTTTAGTTAACTACTTTTTCTGTAATGTTATTTTTACATGACTAATACTTCTATACGATAATGACACAAAACTGATTAAATAATATAAAATGTTAACGCCATCATTCCGTGATGCAAAATACAACTTCAACATCATTTCTATTTACTTGCTTTGTGTTCGAATGGGGTTCGAACATGTGGCCTGGTTATGGCCAGCTTTCCCACACCAATTGCATTTCCTGATGCGTGGGCTAAACTCATATTATTACTTATAATAAAAAATTGAGATTGCAATGACAAGCATTCTGCTCAATTAATATGTTGTCATTTAATAATATGAAAGTGGTACCTTCGAATATTTAAATCCAAATGGTGAAACCGACACATGAAATGTGTAACTCGAAATTTTGAAAATATCAAATTCAATAGTTTAACTATCTGAACGGACGGGAAACATTTAACAGGTGTGATTGGAAGACATTCTTTATAATATTAAGTGTTGACATCTTCATTCAAAAAGATTTCAAGAACCAAACTGAATTAAAGAATAATAATTTGAAAAATTTTAAATCTATATGACCACGTTGTATTTAACGATTTAAAAATAGTAAGTTATAAGATAAAAATATAAATAATTTGTAAATACTAACTTCTCAAAATGAAAGTTGGGGTTTTTTGTGTATGGAAATCCATTTATACATTCATATGTATTTATTGTTTTTTTTTTTTTAACAAATCATATTACTCAATGTATTATACATATATTCAATGGTTTCTGGTACACAACTCATAACATAATAACATGACATTAATAAGCATCAAATGCAAACACTAATGAGCATTAAATGCTCCCAAAAATGTATATCTAAGGGTGATTTGGATATTTCACACATAAAAAGTGTCATTTTTTAGCACCATTTGTAAAAGTGACAACTTTTGGCTTATTTTCTAATTCTGTGACATCCATGAAAATGTCCCTAATAAAATTTATAATAAAAAAAAATTATGTATTTTATATATCTACTTTATGTGAATTAAAAAGAGGAATGGCGAATGAGATGTTCTTCAAATTTCTTCAATGAAAATATTATAAAACAAAAAAGTAAAGAAAAAAATAGTTTGTCATTGTTCTTTATTTAAAAGCTTCGATGTCGACTGGAATTTTTGGTTCACATTATATAATTTTAAAATACCTAGTGTAACAAATGAATCGATGCTGAAAATCAAAACAAGCAAATATCTATCTTGAGAAGAAAAGAAAGTACAAAAGAAAATCTAGTATAATTATTAAAATATCATGGAAAAAGGCAAATTTTTTCATTGTGCTAACCACCCACCTAACCCCATAAATTCACACCTGAAAAAAGAGGCAAAAATGGATGAAATAACTGTATTGGGACCCACGTTTGAACCCCTAATTGGCTCTGTCTATTCCATATCGGATCTTGCCGGGTATATATAAAGTTTTACATAAGGAAATACATAATATTACGTAATTCTATCATTTGTTAGTTTAAAATACAGTTAATTTTTTTATCAAATATTTTCTTTTCATATTATTTTATGTAATCCTTTGCGTACTATTTTTATTTACAAATAGCATAATCCTCCACCTAATCACCTAACCTTGGAACATTGCCATAAAAAAAGCCGATTGAAATTTAAATTTAAATTAAAGTTAATAATTAATTTTGATCACATATTTCATAAGATTCACAATTTTTTAATCATAAATTATATCAACTTTTTTAATCATAAATCATAAATTGAAAAATTCATAAAAAATTTTTAACAAAATTTTATCGAAGAAGTACTTAATACATTGTGTACAAGTCATCCACCAACAAAAATTACAATTTAATGAAGCTCGGTCAAAAGTATGGTCATAAATGGATCGGATCCCCTATAAAATTGGATATGGACAGATCTGATCCGATAAGAATAGTTATACGATTTGATTCAATCCAATAATCTAACTGATATTTGATTGTTAAGTTTATATTCGATTTACTATGTTATCGATTATCTTATTCGATAATCTGATCCGAAATCAAAGAAATCAGTGAAATAAAATCAATGTTGAAATTAATTTTTTTCCCCAATTTTTTCAATTCTTAAACGGGTTTAATAATTATAAAATTTTCAACTTTTTTAACTTTTAGCCAATTGGATTGAAATACACAAAAAGTTACTTACCCATTTATTGATTCACTTATTTATAGATGACATTTCCAAGCATTTTGTTATAAACTTTCAATGTGGGATAAAAATAAATTTAATTTGGCTGCAGTAAATTTTACATATGGTTTGATTGTAGTGTATATTGTACCTTTTTGTTTGATTATAGTGTATTGTGCTATTATATAAATAGTTATTTATATTTTATTAAATTAATCGTTTTCTCTATCTTTTACTAATTAATAAAAATTTAAAACTCTTCAAATACTTCAATTAGCACTATTATACTATATATTGTTTATCGAATACATTTATTTTGTTAAGCTCTTAAAACTGCATTTGGTACTATAATTTGTATGTATTATTTTAGATTGATTAAAAATTAAAAATAATATTAAAATAAAATATTTTTTTAGGTTTCCTTATGGCTAGGCTTTGTTTAGACTTGCCTAACCCGAAACCTCCACACCTTGTCACACATTACGCTTTTTAGAACAGTTTGTACATGTGAATTAACTTTCTTATTCTTTTTATGTTTCAAATTTGATGGCTTTTTTTATCCTAAATTCTTTTTATTTTCTCATTTATTTATTTGAGTGACAAATAACATGTCATAAAAATATTTAACCAACTCTACTATTTATAACAAATTGGATTGAGTTGTTATCGAATCGGATGTACCTATATCAATATTTGATCAATTTACTTAACATGTTATCGAATTTGGATCTTAATCGTGTTATCGGACTGAGATCTAAATCAATCTTCCATTAATTTCATCGAATTCGAATCTAAATCCAATCCATTGACAGACCTAATCAAAAGTAGAGGGTTAAATAACTTTACCAAACACAATAAAACTATCAACACATAATTAATCTTTGTTGAGATTAAGATTAAGCAGTTAAAAATAAACAAATATTAATTATTATAGTTTTCATTTTTGTTTCATATTCTAAAATTATTGATTAGTGATATCATTGGTGATTACTGACACACATTCGTTAACGATTACCATCAGGAATTTCATTTCATGTTGTCAAAGAGTTATCGACATTGCTTCAGTCACCACCGACTTCCTCACAAAAAAAGTACTCTTTCTATTTTTTATTTTTATAAAGTACTAACATATAATTTAAAAGATCTATTTATTCTTTCATTATAGTATTATCGACTCATGAATTATTTTTTTCTTTTCTTTTTCTTTTTTAGTATTTAATTTTTATATTCTCGTTAATTTATTTATTGATGATTTTTTAATAAAAAAATCGTCAACTATTATATTTTAACATTACTAACTAAAAGTTGTTCATAATTGTTAATTATTTCTCTTATTGTTATTAATTAGAGATATAATTTTATTTTAAGAAAAACAAGGTAAAAGTATGTAAAAATTAAAAATTTAGAGCTTTACTTAAGTTAGCTCTGATCATGAAGTTTTGAGAATAAAAAGTTTTGCCATGTTCCATTTTATGATTTGGCGATGGAGTTATTGATAATAAAATAAGAAAACTCATTTTATGTGATTGAGATATGTTTTGCTTAGAAATCAGAATTCAAATCAATATGGATTTCAACTTTTTGGCTAAACCAATAGATATGTAAACATACAATTGAAAATAAATATATTGTTCTCTTATAAAATAAAATAGTGCAATGTTTTTATTGTTTAACTAGGCAAGAACACATAATGTTAGACATTGTATGCTTTTGAAATGAGCGTGAATAAAGGAAACATAAATAGAAAGAATTTTTTTGTCCAATAGGAGACGTAATTACTTAATTGGATAATAAAAACAATAACAAACATAATTTTAATGTGGCTTACATAGTTATTGGATGAAGCTATTAAAGCACTAGGTTATTGGATCACTGGTCGGATTGATGGGTCATTACTTTAAAAATTATTATAAATTTTCAAAAGTGAACATTTTCTCTCGAGAAAAAAAAATTAAAATTTTAAAGTATTTTGTCACCATTTATTTTTGTGTCTATAAATCTATATTGTGAACTTATTTGTTAGTTGTTACTATATAATTTTGTATTATATAGATATTCTAATAAAATTTATGTTGTTCCCATTTCTCTTATGTGCAAACATTTTATTCATTATCAACCGATTTTAGTTTAAATTATTTATCTTAGTTAAAAATAAATTCTTAATATGCAACTTCATGAAGTAATTATTTGAGGTCTTGTTCAAGATTCACGGCCAAGTTTGAGAAAATAATATTCAATAAAATGGTCAATTTATTCAAAGTTAACTAGTTCTTGATCAGGTAATATGTACACCGGTCTAATAAGTCAACTAGCCTGGTTAAGGGTTTGGATAGACTGGTTCCCGATCGGCCGAGTTTTTTTTTGCCACGTCATCCATTTTAAAAGAATTGACTAATGGATAAAATTAAAGGATAATTGCAATAGCAGTATCAAACATTTCATTTAGTAGCAGACTTTGCACACATTTTTCATTTGTGCTACACATAGTATTAAACTTTTCATTTTTGTCGCCAATGATATCAAACATTTCAAATGTCCGTAGTCGAAGTCTAAATGGATGGTTTCTGTTAGTTTGACCGTTAGTTGACTAAATAATTGACTTTGACAATAATGTTGACTGATTTTAAAAAGGTTAAAATGATAATTTTACATTTTTTAATAATAAAATAACCAAAATCAAATAATTAAAATTAAACACTCATTCCACCCCCACCCCAAATCTGCAAATTTAGAAATCAATTTCTTCGAATCCTCGAATCCATGGTGTCAGAAACCTATTGTCCAACTATGTAGATCTACGTAGACCGGATTAGAGATTTAGACTTAACAACTGATCACAAATGGAGCTCCTCGATAAAAATATGAATTTCTTGTTGAAATTGTCCGCTGAAGATACTATCTTGACCAAAGAGGAGAAGATGAGACAAGAGATTGAAAATGGTTTAGGTATTTTCTATATGATGTCTAGCAAGTTTCTGGTAAGGTTCATTTCTTGCTACTAATTTGTAGGGGCGCTTATGACGGTTGTTGCAGCCTGTGTGTGAGTGGATTGCGATCATCGGCACAGTGGAAGTGGGTGGATTTTGCTTCGTTTTGGTTGGGGTGGGTAATGGAAGGTGGGGGTAAGTGTGAGGGGTGGGAAGAAGATGAACTGTTTCGAATGAAGTTTTGGATTTCTGATTCCATGGTTAATCAAGATGATGTTTTGGGCTAAATGCACCGCAGAGTTCCTTAGAGTCACTGCCATTACAGTAGAGCACACATTCGATTCTGGGAACTCTATTCCCGAACTTGTTGAAGTATTCTCGAAGTTCCAAACTCAAATTTGCAGATTTGGGGTGTGGGTGGGGGGAAAAGAAGAATGTGAATAGGTTTTTAATTTTAATTATTTGATTTTGGTTATTTTATTATTAAAAAAAATGCAAAATTACTATTTTAACAATTTAAAACCAGTCAATATAATTGTCAAAATCAATTATTTAGTCAATTAACGATCAAACTAATAGAAATCATCCATTTGAATTTCAACTGCAGACATTTTTAAAGGGTTGGTACCATTGGTGGTAAAAATGAAAGGTTTGGTACCGTGCGTGACACAAATAAAAGGTTTGAACAAAGTTTACCACTAAATGAAATGTTTGATACCGCTACTATAATTATCCCTAAAATTAATTACATATTAATGCTATGCACTATATTTTATAAATAAACAGTAATGCTATCTACAGACTACTATATTAATGAATACGTAATCAAATTAATTTAATTAATTACCTTTTTTATGCCAATTATTGTCAAAGTCAAAAGATTCATTTCTTTTGTCGCTTGAAATCCATTATACAAAATAAGTGATTATGCTTTCAAAAGTTTCCCACTTTGTGGGTAGAGAAGCGATGACATGTCAAACACTCTAGTTGTTTACAGTTCATCCCATGATGACAGTTCAATTAGAAAAACACGGTTTCAACGATGAAAAATATTTGTTCTTATCGCTTACTAAATTTTTGTTGGTCGTAGGTCAAATTTATCAACGGATTGAATGTGTGATTTTATTATTATTATTATTATTATTATTATTATTATTATTCATGTTACAAATAGTTTTTGTGTCTATAGCCATCAAAAGTGGTTATATTGTATGCACCGATGGTTTTCTTTATTCGTCCATGGTATCCTTTATGGTTAAAGCATCTTATTATTCAACGAAAAATTATGTCATCTAAAACCTTTCATTTCGATTTAAATTTGACGTCAATGACACTCAAGTTCGAATAAAAGATGAAAATTCCAACACACACACACACACACACACACACACACACACATATATATACATATATATATATATATATATA
>CAIGRN010069783.1:0-19446 GCA_903798345.1 Fraxinus anomala
TGAAGGTTCTTCGCTAGCAAGGCAGTTGGGCTTGGAATTTGTACAAAACAAAATTGTACTCCTTTGGAACTTGGAAGTACTTAAATTAAAATTTTACGATGTGGACCCTACATAATAAGTTATAAGTACACGTTTAGATGGAAAAAAATGATCACAATGAATTATAATTTAAACTTTGTCAAACATAAAATAATTTTAAAACCTATCTACACTTGTCTATAAATTAATATTGAGCAAATAATTTTGGTTGTAAATAATTAGTCTTGGTGGATGTAAAATGTACTGAGCTTTTGTTTGACAACCATTATTTGAGAAAAATAATATTTTAAACTAGTCGAAGTTGAACGTGCATTGCATGTTATTCTGAAATACTTTATAAGTGCTGTAAAAATAATATTTGATACCAATTTGTTGGAAGAATTTGATGAGTCTCAAACGAACTAAAAATAAATAAAATTTAGGATACAAATTTAAGAGAAGAAATTTGTACTCTCAAAACTCAACTTCTATGATTCAATTTTTTTGTGATATTGGAATATTAAAAATGAGCAACTTTTTATAATATATTTGGTAAATAAGAATTAATTGTTAATACATGAATTTAAACGCCCATAAAAATTCCTAAATACACGAATATAAATAAATTTATCTATAATAATTCTATATTCATGTAGATCAAAATTCATCAAGTTAAAATTCATTGAATCTAGATTAATGTGAACGTTAATTAATTGAGAATTAATAGCACGAAGTTCATACATGACAATAATTTTGTAGTATTTATTACATATTGAAAAACGATATTATTGAAATAATTGAAATTGTAGTATGTTTAAAATCGTCCAAAAAATGATTCTCACGTCACGTGATATTTAATATATTATAAATGTTTGGTTAAAATATATGAAAAAAAAATTGGATTTACGAGTAGAATATTTTATTATGTGAATGTATGATTGAAAATATGTCCCTATTTGGGTTCCATTATTTCCAAGAGCATTAATATTTTTTTGTAAATGTATGGTTAAAAAGAAGGAAATTTTTTTAGGTTTATTTATAATTTTATTTTATTAAATAATGTGTAGTTAAAAAAAATGAATTTAAATTTAATAAGAGACCAAATATATAGAAAAATGAATTTTTTGAATAATGATGGTCAAACACGGAATGAATGTTGAACGGTAGAAATCAAAATCCATATAACTTGCACTGAGTGACCAAAAATTTGAAATTCAGATAGATTCATCCAGGGTATTGATAAAGCTCGACACAGTTGGACCTTATAACGTTGTACGGACGTAATAAAATAATTGGATAGCTAATAGTTTTCATTGCAATGACATTTTTCTTCACACAATTTACTGCCATTATTCTGGATATAATGACGAAATTGACGATACGTCATGTCAGATTGTAACGTTAAGTCATGTAATTATCCGAATTTGGACCAAGCAACACCATTTTCGTGGGACCCACATCCCAAAATTTAGGTATCCATGCACCTACATTTCAAACACTTGACCTCTTTCTTGTTTTTATCGTGCATGAATTAGAGTTGTATTTTAAGGTGGACTATCTCCCAACTTGTCTATCGAGTAGTTCAAACATAAATCGAACAAATTAATCTTGTCCATACTCAGCTATACGAGTTATAATCAAGATGAATAAAGTCAAGTATCTTGCAGTAATTTCTTGTTGGAAATGGAGTCGATGCAAGTTTGTTAAGCAGAAATTCGTACAGAAAGTTCAAAATTTGAGCAGAACAATTCCACTTGCTGCTCACTAAAGCTCGCTATTTGTGCCAGCTTGTGGCTAAAGAGTAGGAGCATAAACGCTATTCATGCACTGAGCAACAACATATAAGTACAGCTAGCATTATCGAGAATGAAATAGTAAACCTGAACCTCGACACGTCATGAATGAGGTGTCAAAGATGATCGCAACCGTGGCTGGATTCCTCTTTTCATTCTTCGCTCACGGCATGTCAAAGTTACGAGGTGGTTTCGCAGGTAATTGAGGATCTATCAACCATAGTACAAAGAACGAACTAGTTATTTCTCTAAAGCTGAAAGATATTTTGAAAAGCTGATCATTGAAGTACAACAACTTGTAACTACTGGAACTATAAAGTCATAAATTTTACAAACCAAACTAAAAGTACTCACAAGTTAGAACCATTTCCGGATCTTCAGTTCCAACTGTGACATATAATTACATTCGCGGCCCGCTGATCAAACCTTTTTCTTAACCCAGCTATGGATCGCTTTTAAGTTTCCTTCTAGGGCTGCAACGAGGGAGTTCAACTCCCCGATCCCATATCGGAAGTAAAAACATTTGGCACTCCAAGGACAAGAACATAGATGCTTTGCATGACGTAGACAAGCGTATCTATTTGGGGAACACGAACAACCAATGGAAGATAGGTATAAATCGTAAAAGCATATGCTGCACTCCCTTTTAGTAGCAGCCACCGAGTCATCCTCAAACTCTCTTGAAAGCAGCCTATTATTGCAAAGGTGTTCCCTCCTAATGCTTTCCAGCTTAACACACGACTAAAAAATAAAAAGGAAAAGGAGAAAATTTCAAACTAATCTGTATGTAGTAACGTAAATACAATTTTGACTCAATTAGAAGGCACACAAATAAAAGTCTATCATGGTCAAAAAAAAAAAAAAAAAAATTTAACCACCAACAGCTCTCTAAACACATGCAGTTCATATTATGTCGAGAGAACCTACCTAAGACAGGAAGATACACCATTCATGCCATCAAATAAAAATTCAAAATACTTCTTAAACTTTGTCCTTCCAATTTTGTTTAATTAGAGCCGACTAAATCTCTAAACTTAGATCATCAGGGCAACTCGAATGTCCAAGCAGGTGCAGTACAGAACTGCACAGAACTTGGTGGAGTTGTATCTTAAAACATATTTCTGTAAATTTTATATTTGAAACTAAATGTAATATATCAAATATCCATTACACAGGTACTTGAACACCAGTCAAATTTTAGGTGCAAATTGCTGAAGAACACAAAAGCACTATGCGTAGACTGTACTTTCTGAAAAGGTGCAGAGGGTGATGATCATGCCATCTTTCCCTGGCCCACGTACTATATGTTGGGTGCATTTCTCATGCCAAACATAATAACTCTCCATGTTCACTCAGTGACATTTCCAACAATTACACACTTCAGTTTTGCCTGAAATTATCCCAACTTAACACGATTCAAATCTTTGGACGTGAATCATTTAGTTAAAATTCCATATGAATAATAATTTACACATTTATATATGCCTTGTCAGAACACTCATTAAATTTGACCGAGCTTTATTATACTCCTGTCTAGAATACACATTTACCTCTCTTTACAGTTCTTATCTCCCTCGCATCTCTTTTCTTCTCATAGTACCCTAACAGATGACGGAATAATCTTTGCACGTTAATTTTTTCAGTTGAAACACACTGTATAATTATTAATTTGAAATGACACGTTTATACATGTCCTACAAGCATGCTTGCTCAGGACCAGTGACTAGGCAGTCTCATATCTTTTGTTCTTACTTTTTCTCATGACTAATCGTACCCATCTAAAGAGAGTTTAACAAATAACAAACAAGAATCTTGCAAGGGCAGTCAACACGAGAACCTCATGCAAAAAATGATATCAATTGATATGGGCATCTCATGCAAGGACTACCCGTTATTAGTAATATCACAAAATTAACTGCATACCTTTAGTGCTTTTACTAATATCCCATCCTTTTCGCAGACACTTTTCCAGAGTTGATTAATATTTTCTTTTTTTAATGCAATAGATTCCCACAGTACTACTGCAGCTGCCTTGGCTGCTCCCAGCAACAGTTTATCATGTGAAATAGACGTCTTCCTATACTGTCCACTGTATATTTCTGCAATGTACTGGCCATGAGGTAACCAGTCAAAAGGAGCGAAATGTACTGATTCTGAACAATTGAAACCACAATCAAATTCTGAATGGTATGCTCCAGGGAAGCTGACAATAAATTCCAAGGGATTCTGCACACAACGATATACAGGTATGCCCTCAGACATCAGAGTAGAGGGAGAAAGTTGAGTGACCTGCAACAGGTGTGCAAGACATATACAGAAGTGAGCACGGCCATTTGTGGTCTTCAACATGGATGTCATAAAACTTCATTTCAAAACAAAAGCACTTCCCAATAAAATTATATATAATGATCCAGCAAGTTAAAAAAAAAGGGTAAAAAGAGCCAATAGAAAGTTATAATATTGAACGCTAAACTGTGGTGAGAATATAACAATCAGGAATGTACAAAGCATAGACAGTTTAGACATTTATTCGACTGCTAAATGAAGAACACCAGAATTTCAATTAGTAATTAAGATTACAATGAAAAACTATCTATGAACCTGTTAGCAGAAAAATAGATATATAAAGACGGAACCTTCCCACCCTCCGAACCAATGCGCCCCCCAACCAAAGAAAGGCAAATAGAGAAGTAAAAGAGGAAGGGAGAAAGAAAAAAAAAAAAAATTACAGTCAGCAACATGGACAATTTCACAATTCAGCTAACATTCCTGCTTTAAGTAATCTTGAAATTCTTGGAAAAATAATATGTGCGAATGTTTTTTGCATCAAACCTCGTCAACCAGTCAAAATGAAACGGGATGAGCAGAAAAGTGTGTCTAAGCAAGCATCATTAGAAAGAATTAAAATCATAGAGATGAAGAAAAGTATCACTGAATGAAATTGACACCATACTCCTCTCACTGTTTGAATTTGTACTCCAGCTTACTACTTATGATTGTAAAAGCAAGTAGGAAAAAGACATTCTCACTTCTGTGTGATAAAAGGTAAAATCATTTTTTTTTAAAAAGAAACTTATCCACGTCCATAGAAAAGCAGTTAATATCAAAAGTAGTATATACTTCTCCCATATCATAAGAACTACACCTGTTTAGACTATTTTAGTTCAAAGCAGTGAACACAAGAATCAGGAAATTCTGGATATAGTGCTTGTTTGATAAAACTCCGCTAAAATGTTGTCAACTTTTCAATCACACATTTTATTAACTTTCATCAAAATCTGCTATTACTTTTATCAAAAGCTTTGTCACAATGGCTTACGGAATTTCTGACAGCTACTCTGATTATCATCTGTTATAACAAAATGAGAATGATCAACCGATTTACAATAGAGGTGGCATTGAATGCATCGGGTAAATTAAAGTGAGTTGGAGACAAAGTTAGAATGACAGATAAAAGAAAAATATTACTTACAAGTTCATGGAGCAACTCAGGATGCTCTGATAAGCATATCTGGGGAAACTGCTTTTTTACAACTTCAACAAACTTGAAACAGTATCTTCCTGGGATTCCATAACATACTTTAGGGGAACCCAAATGCATGTAACATAGTGAGTACAAGTGGTGCTCCTCAGTTCTCTGTTTCTCCATGAAATCAAACAGAAAACTTTGTAAAGGAAATTAACGACGTCATTCTTTTCCTACAGTATAGTGTAAAAACAATTGTTGAAGGAATTAAATGGATTCATAAAGAATTTCAGCAAGCCCATAAAGTTAGAGTATATAAAAGACCTTACCCAACAATGTGATGCAAAGCACATCCCCATGGACAGCTGAGGGACTAAAATGGCAGAATTATCGCAGCTTTCAAATGATAGAAGAGAACCAGGAAGCTTGGGGATATTATTCAAGTTCCAATTAGATTCCATGTATTTAGAACACTCAGGCATTTCTGCTGCACTAGGTTTTACAGGAAACCCACTTCTCAAGGCTTGAGCTTTCGAATTAGTACCACAAAGCACCTAAGCATTGAATCCACACAATGACAAAAACTAATGATCAGAAACATAAATACAACAAATGAACAAAATAATTGCACTTTTCAACGAAATATAACCTCTATTTCTTCACTCGGATTCTCAATTATCCGCCAATAGTCACCCTCTATGCTTAGCAGTGATGGTTCATGCTGCTCTAGGACAGCAATTGAGTTTACATTTGGATCTGTAACCATGTCAATCTTGCGAAAGTATTGCCTCTTGAATTCATCAGCATGATTTTTAAAACTTTCCAGCGTGAACTTTGGCCCAGATTCAAAATCAGAGTTTACAGTAAAGCATTTAGCTTCATCAGTGTCTGCAAAAGACTCAAGATCCCCACTCAAAATTTTTGGCCTTTTAGCTTCCATCTTCTGATGAAACCTACATGGTTTTCTCTTTGAAGACAAATGTTGAAGCCCATCAATCTGTTGTATATAAGTGTCAATTTTTTGTGTTTCCCATGTCATCTTCTCTTTAAGAAGGCAAGGTGGGTGCCAGGAAGGAGGAGGAACAATGCGGCATATCCCATAATTCTCTGCTTTTGAACGTATCTCTGCAATATATTTCAACATGTCCTCAAACTCCTGCAATAATATTTGAGTTCATGCAGATTGCAAATTATTTACCAGCCAAAGCTTTCCGCATTGAAGAAAAAATATTGGATGATAACAAAGAGGCGGGAAAAATGGATAGGAGGAAGAAATACCCCTTCGGTAGGATAAAATACTGGAGCATCTTCAAGTACAGGCAAGTGTGACTCTTCAGGACGCCACCTAGCATTAACCTTCAACAAGTTTCTTAAACATCAAACAAGGTTGAAACATGTGAAACCGATTAATGATACTTCATTGTTAGAATGAAATACAAACAAAACCAACCTTCTGACAATCATGGCAAGTTGGACATCCCCGAATCACTCCTTTCGGAAGATGAACTCTCAATGGGAAATTCTGGAGATGATAACCAGATCATTAGTCATGACTAACAACCTAAACTAATCAAGTGGGAAACATAAGAATATATCCAGAAAAATTCCAACACAGTGACTAGATGCAAGAGTAGCCAATTTTTTTCCATGAGTTCATCACTGGAGAGCAGAATGTGTTGCATTCTTAACTAGGTGACCGGAGGTTGGATGGAGTTATTCACAAAATAAAAATGTTGCCAAGGATGCTAGGGACGGATAATATATATATATGATATGGTCGGATATCGTTCCCGATCTATGACTAGATGCAAGAGTAGCCAATTTTTTTCCATGAGTTCATCACTGGAGAGCAGAATGTGTTGCATTCTTAACTAGGTGACCGGAGGTTGGATGGAGTTATTCACAAAATAAAAATATTGCTGAGGATGCTAGGGACGGATAATATATATATAAATGCTCCACTACCACATCCACAACTTCGAATTATGTTAGACTACTCAGCAGGCGCAAAAGACTTCAAAAAATAATGCTTTAATTATGCCAGAATTATTTGCAAATTGCAAACAACAAGAAGCAACCAATGCAAATAGCAGCTAAGTTTTCCCAGACCAACAGGTTAAGTGTTTCCTACAGAAATAGAAACAAATGAAGCTCTCCTCACACAGCCGAAAGAGCAGAAGTTCTAGGAGTCTATCAGGCTAAACCTAGTTTAATTCTATCTTATTGGCTTTGTAGGATGAGGAAGCAATCTGGTATAAAAGCCAATTTTGACATTTTTCTAGAAGTACCCTGGGATTTACAGAGTTGCCAGTTACTAGCATTTGCTATCAGATAATAATCCCTTCCTTCAACAGATAGCCACATCAGAACAAGGCATACAGCCAAATTTTCTCAGGAAAATATAATCCAAACATGTATATCTTGGTATGCTCTCCAACAGTATAGCAAGTAAACCCTAAGAAACTTATAAGACCACATCAATAATAAAAAAAATACGACAATTTTCATCAGCGTACAGGGAAAGAGAGAACTTCACAGTTATACATTTCAACAAAAGTTCAAGAGAAGACAATGTGAAATAAAAGAAAAAGGACCCTGCCAAGTTCAGAGTCACATTTCTCTGAAACACGATCGAATTGGTCGTGAAGTATCCATGGTCTGTGCCTGAATGAAGTCTTGAAGTTTTCAATGTCTGAATTGTTAAGAAGAGAATCCATCTTGTTTGGCTCTGGTTTAAACTCTCTGCCAACAACCATTAAATTAGTAGCATCCCCACTATCCGCCACCTTCTTTAATGTAAAGGATGTTCGTGACGCAAAACCAGGTGGAACTGAGAGGGTTTTTGCATTGTCATAGCTAGTGCAAGGTACTCTGCCTTTCGTACCCATCAGCCCTGTAACTGACGAAAAGAATAATGGCATATATGTTTTGAAGAAAGATTGTAACCAGAAGACTTGTATATGAAAGATTATTATCTTGCGCCCTAGCGTTGGCTCAAAATAATTTTATTTTCCTGTTTGCCTGTTGTCCTGCTATTAAAGAGAAAAAAGATTGTCTTCAATAGACAGGAGAGGATATAATGATTTATAGTCTTCTCTTTATTACAGTTTTTCTCCAACTATTGTCACCCTATTTGGGCTGTTTTTATTAAAACTGGAACACACTATTTTAAACACAAACTCTAAACACTGATAAAAGAAAGAAACGTTGACGAGAGAAGGAAAAAAAAAAGGAGGCAGTATAATAAGCCTAATATAGCTAAAGTAATAAGATATTCCTCTTTCAAAAGAAATTGCAACTTTTCAGCAACAAATGGCCATTGGCCAATTCCAGGAATCCTCCGACGCGTAATCTTCACCATTTCCTTTCTTTCTAATGTTTTCATGTTCTCTGTGTTTTTGTTTTGTTTTCTCTAGATTTCTTTCTTCCAAAGTCAAGGCAAGCAACATTGTTTAACAGATGATCAGTTGTTTCAATTTGTTTGGGGACTTTTGGTTCTAGTGTTAGTTTACTATTCTTGTTATGTGTTTACTACTTAATTAATTTATTATTTCCTGTCAATGATAACCGAAGATATTGTCATCCATCATTCTGTTGGAGTCAGAGACACGTTAATTTTGTGGGATTGTCAAATAAGATCAATTTCGTCAATGGCTAACACTGACTTCAAGAATATTTTTTGGAATTTTCATCAGAAACTTTCTGTTTGTAATAATTATAGCCTATAGAAATATTGTCACCGGTGACGGAATTTTCTGCCAGTTATGTCAAGTGGTTTAGTGATGTTAGTTTACTTCTTTGTCTTAGTTTACCTTTAGTTGTTTATTTTTTCACTTTTTTCTAAATGTTGATTGAGTGAATAGTTTCTTTTGGAGGATACGTTGAGTGTTTCAAAGGTTAGGTTGTGGTTGGAAATGTCCATTGTGAAGTATTATTGTTGTTCTAGTTTTTTACCTTCTTCCTTAAAAGATAAGAGTGTTCTTTAAACATAAATATCATTTTGTTCATTTAAAATGCTCATTGTTATTATTATTTTTAATAAAAACCCCAGGTCCCCAAATTGCTTGAATGCATTTATAGATGAAAGTGATAGGCCACCTATCAAGTATACCTATGCTAGAAGAAACAAGAAGTATTGAGAAGCAACTAGAAGGAGGGGCAATTAGTTAGGAAATCCTTATAAATAGATGTAGAAGGGAGGGTAGAAAGGAGGCTTTTACTGAGTGAGTAGGGAGACCTTTAGGAGAGTTTTAGCCCTCTCGAATCACTATTTGTTATTTCCTTTCTTGCTATAATTTCTTTTAATTCAATAAATATATTGTTGTTCCTTTGATTCTTGCACAAATCTGCCATTTTTTCCAGTTAGAACCTTATCAGAAAGCAAGATGAACAACACGTTAACACCATGATTTATTATTAGTTATCTTCGTTCCATTTTATCATTCACCAATTTATTCATATGAAGGACATCATCCAGTTCGTTTCCCTCTCTAGTTTGGTACATATAAAGAATTAAATACAGCGAATTGCTTCCTCATTTGGTTTGTTTCTTTGGTTCAGGTTTTCCCTAAATACCACTACTGAGTTGGACCACTTTCACTAGACCTAAAACCGTGCATATTTTCTTCTCAACAAAATCTTCACCGTGCTCACCTTATTTAGAGTGCCAATCGTGCAAGCGTGCTCAGTTTCTGTATAAATCTATCACGCTAATCTTCAAATTACAAGAGTATTAACGAATTGAGCATGGAGAATATACCTGGAAACAAGATAGAACCGCTTTTCGGATGGATGATATTGAATCTAACTGGAAAGTAAAATGAATTTCCTCACCAAATTAATACGAATTTACAATTTCTTAAAACCCTTGCTTATTTTATATGTATACTTGTCTATTGGCTTCATTATATTAAGCTATTTATACAACCATGGTTAACAACCTTGATCTTATTAAAATTAGGGCGTTAATTTAAAAAATAATTTTTAAAATAGATGAATATCACGTTGCTAAGTGTAAAATTGTCGAGTACAAATAGCATGATTCTTTGCTCGATGACCCCCAAATTAGAGCATGAATCTATGACTCGGTGGATTCAAAATAAAATTTAGGGTTGTGCTATGCGTACCTTATGGTACACATAGAGGTGTATATAAGGGACACTTGTGTCTCCCTTATTGGGGAGGCTCCGGACCCACCCAACTTTCCCCAATAGGGGGGACACAAGTGTCCATTATGGACGCATCTATGTGTACCACATAGCATTTTCCTAAAATTTATAGCATTCATAGTACTAAAGTAAGGATCCGTTTGGTAGAGATTAAAATCGGATTAAAATTAAAGAAGTAGTCATTATTGTTGACTTTTATTAGACGAGTGTGATCCAATAACAGCTATATTTTCAATTTTAATTGACTTTTAATCGATATCAAACAAACTTTAAGTATTTTTAAGGATGTCAACGAGTGGAGTCGAACTGGCTCGAGAGCTGAAACTTGAGGCTCGAATTCGGTTCGAGTAAAAATGCTTCAAATTTTTTTTTACCTGAGCTCGGCCAAAAAAATAGGCTCGATCAGAACTTTCGACTCAGGTCTTGTCGTGCTGAGTCGACTCGCGAATTTCTTATATATATACACACTTACTGTCTGGTTTTAATTTCTTAATTTATCTTTTTAAGGTCCGACTCATCACTGGCCGAAAATAGCCATTGACACGAGCCGGCCCGTGTGACTCATCGAGCCACACGAATTGGTCCGAACTTGGGCCAACGCCTCGAAATGGGCTCAACACGAGCCAGCAAACGAAATTGACATACCTAGTACTTTTTGCTCAATTTGTATATTCAAAATTCATTTATTTAGTTCTTATTTGATAGCCATTTTCTATGTAAAATAAGTTTTTGAATAGTAATTTTTTAAAAAATAAGTAACTAAAACTAAGAAATATTTGAATTTGTGAAAAATATTTTATTGTAAGAATATATAATTAAAAATCAATAGGAGAGGAAAAAATGATTTTGAAAAATAGTTGTCAAATAGAGACTTGATACACGTGTCAATTAGATAGCGACATAAAGTACTAATATTGCATTAAGGACAACACAAGAACCTAATTATGCTCTCGATCTAAAGAAATTTAACGTGCTTGGCTCTCACTTCTTAAATCATTTAACCACTCACTTCTTAAATCATTTAACCACGTATCTTATGAAACCCACAACTTTTATCAAATTTTCAAACATATATTTATCAACTTTTAATTGAAAGGAGATTCAACAAGTAAATCCACTAAGATTCAAACAAAATTACTAGCGACGTAATCTGTGAGTAAAAATTCGTAACCTTATCAACGCTATGGTTACAAAAACTAAAACCCGTTACAGAAAAATTAATGTTCGGGCCGAAACCCCCTATTCTCAAACCAGACAACAAAATGGTTTTCATCAGCGTCTATTACCAAGGAGGTAAGGAAATTGGTGTTATTTAGGCACCACCAGAACCATATTTCTTTCCGAAAACAATCAACTGAAGCTTGTCATAACCTGCGAGCACGCCAGCACCAGCAACGGCACGAAGGATGTTTGCACCAGCACCCTTAAATAGAGATTTTGGACCCTCGTTCTTTAAGATTTGAGCAAATGCGTCCATAGAGCTTTTGTACTTCACGGCTTCACCAGATGTCATCATCATTCTTCTACGAACAGTATCAATTGGGTAAGAAGCAAGTCCTGCACCATTTGTGATGAGCCAACCGAGGGCGAAGCTAGCAAAGAAACTATCCTGTAAACATAAACGGGCAGAAATTGGTTACTTCGAAGCAGTAAATATCTAAGAACTAAAGAAATAGCGAAGAAGATTGCACTGTATTAAACACAGAACAGCTCAAAAGAAAATAGTAGAACAAGATATGCCTTAATATTGGATTAATGAAAACGCCTTGGAGTTCTAATTATTGCCACATATGACATTAACAACAAATCTTGCCTAGAGGCATACTAACCTGCAACTTTCCAGTCAAGACCACTGGTTTCAGTGAGTCGTACATTCCAAAGTACAAACCACGGTAAACAATGATGCCAACACATGAGATGTTGAATCCACGGTAAAGACCAGCAATACCATCCGATTGCAGGGTCTTCCTGTAGACATCGACCAAACCATTGAACTGACGCTCACCTCCCTTCTTTGCAGCTTTGGCGTCATTTGCGAGACGTGTACGGGCATAATCCAAAGAGTAGACAAAGAGTAGGGAGGAAGCACCAGCAGCACCACCAGATGCAAGGTTACCAGCAAACCATTTCCAGTAGCCATCACGGTCCTTCTTGAAGTTGAAAAGCCTCTTGAAGTAGTCCTTGAAAGCAAAGTTCAAGGCCTATCGAACATGCAACAACAATTAGACCAATATGCAAGAGAGTAATTAAAGGTCTATTCGTGCATCCAGGAACAAGAGATCATATGAACCTGAGTGGGGAAGTAACGAATGACATTAGCAGTGTTCCCTCTCCACAATGATGAAAAACCTTCATCCTTAATAGTTCTCTTGAAGCAATCTCCAATTCCTTTGTATGGTTCAGAAAGTCTGCCAGTCTTGATCATTTCATCTTGGTTTTGGATCAAAAGCTTCACCCGCTCAATAGGGGCCGCAGCAGTTTTTGACACGGCAGCTGAAACTCCACCCATCAGAAAGTCAATGGCAAATCCGGCAAATCCTTTTTCTGAGGGAGCCTGGACAAACACAGGGTTAACATTGGTGGAAATCAGTGACAGGTCCTTTTTGGCACTACAAGTCATAGGATACTGCAATCCTGCATTTGTATAATTGCCATATCCAAATTGCCTCTGACACATGGCAGGCCTTTGGAAACCCCCATAGCGAGCTTGAATGTCCTGTGAGAGACTGCAATTCAAATGCAAATGGTTGACGGCCTTCTGAACAATAGTGGGGTGCTGGTGCTGATTTTCCATTATAATTTACAATAGAACTCCTACAGGTACAAAAGCCAGGTGGTGAAGTCAAGGTAAAACTATGTAAAGAAAAGGGATAAACCATTACTAACTACGTTTCAGGATTCCCAGCTACAAAAAATAGTAAAACGTTTCAAGAAATCATGCAACTTGCACAGATAAAATGAACAACATAAAAGACAGCATGCAGTTTCTTAAGGATAGATAAGGTAATGACAATAAGAGATCACTAATGCGCTTCAAGTCACTTTTTACAGAACATAAAAATACCAATCCTTAAATAAAACAACATAAGACTTAATAATAGTGGTGCAAATAGGAGTAGACTGTAGTAACATCCACAGGATGAAGAACAAACTATCTTGACTCATAGTAAGTACGTCAAACAAATACAAAGAAAATTGTAGCTCCGGAATATGTAACACGTCACTATCTATTAAACAGTTATAATAACATAATCACGGCATCAACCAAGAAACCATATTATTGATGTTGAGCGACATCAACCACCAAACACAACCTAAGTAACAGAGAGACATGCCATGTTACCAACCGGACTCATTAATTCAAACTTATTCAGTCAAATACATGTCTGTAAATCTCATTACACTTCAAACAAAAATAGCCAAAAAACCTTTAAAAAGAAATTCAAAAAGTTGCTTTTATAGTTTCTTTTTCAAATTATTTTTTTCACAGTGAATTCAATTATTAGTAGATCATCCATGGGTCAAAATCACATACTAGAATTTAAACATTATAGACCCACCTAATCAGACTGCTAAATCAAAAACTAAGCTCATAGTTACTGACCGGCATCAATCTTACTTTTAACAATTTCTTGTATCCCAATCAAAAGCCACTAAAGTTTCAATAATGGACTCAGCAGTTGTATAGTAAAATTCCTCAAATTTAATCACTAAACACCGCATAAGCACGTGAACATGCTATTTTTATACTACCAAATTTATGATTCTCGAGGACAATTAGACATTAAATAAGAAAAATGAAAAAATGTCAGATTTCTAAAGTAAAAAATGTAAACCCCAACATTTACAGATCAAAAATGAAGATCGTGATATAGAGTCAAAATATAATTCGATCCATATAGAAAATGCTCAAATCATTGACCCTAGAAATGATGAATAATATTAAACTTCAATATCCAAAATCCGAAAAAAAGAAAAAAAATAATTCATATATATAACGGATGTGTGTTAAAATATAAAAAAATCTGTAAGAAGTACAATCTCCAAAACAATAAAGCATTCAGATCCATTGAAAATGTAGAATAAAACACTATTTACATACAAACCTTACATATTATGAGTATATAAAAACTGAAAACGATGAACTTTCTAAGTATTTTACACACAGAGATCTAAAATTCTAAAGGTTGTGAGAAGAGTGAATAATTAATTGAGCAAATACTGCAGATAAATAAAGATAATTCAAAAAAACACATTTACAGAAGGCAAAAATTATGGTAAAGCCAGTCCTATAAAAATACTGAATTGAGCGAAATTTCGAACCGTAGACTTTACCTTCGTTCGACTCGCCTCCGAAATCGGGAAAGAAAATGGGAGTGGAGGACAGAAGAAAGCAGGAGATTTTATTGAAATGGCCATTAGTGAAGGCTGGTCCGCGTCATTTTTAAGTTGGAGCGCATCTGCATCTTTGGCTAAAATATCCATAATAATTAAAGGGTAATTATATTCACCCAAGATATTTTTATAAGATTAATATACGTGTACATAAGTATATACATAGCATGGACCCCACTCCACTCATATTATGTCAACCCTTATGTGTACATTTATGTAGACATAGCATGACCATTTTTATAAATACGTCCACATCTTAATTGTGTCGTTGGTCTCTAGTCTTTATTCAATGTTACATTTATATTGTTAACATTTTTTCATCTCGTACTTATCATTAATCTTTCATCAATTAGTGAATCTTGTCTTTAATAACGATTTTTATCCAAAAGTTTTGTTATTGTGCTTTAAAACGATGGACGAGTGTTTAATCATAATTTTGATTTTTTTTTTGTTTTGCTTATTAAATACACGCGAATAAATAATATTGTTTTTTGTTTCCTCTAAACGAAATTTTTGACAAAAATCATTATTAGAGACAAGATATACTAATTAATGAAAGACGCGATAAAAATACAATGGAAAAAACTTGGGGACATAAGTGTGATAAAAACTAAAGGTAATAAACAGTTTATGCAATTAAAATGTAGTGCACTTGTAAGAAAAGTGTGGTGTGAATATATATTTAGCCAATATTAAATATCTTACATCTTTTTTGGAAGATTTTAACTTTATTATAATTCAACTATTTCAATAATATCTTATTTTTTGTTTTTAATATGTAATAAATATTACAAAATTCTTGTCATGAATTTCGTTTGAGAGTTATTATCGATAAATTTATTTTTATTCATGTATTTAGGAATTTAATGGGTGTTTAAATTCATGTATTAGCAATTAATTTTTATGTATTAAATGTAGTATAAAAGTGTTACTCATTTGTAGTATTTCATCATCACAAAAGAATTGAATCATAGAAGTTGAGTTTTGAAGGTACATTTTTCTTCTCTTAATTTTTATCTTAAATTTTATTTTCTTTTGTTCGTTTGAGACTCGTCAAATCCTCAAACAAATTGGTATCAAATATTAATTTTACAAAACTAATAAAATATTTCAGAATAACGTGCAATGCACATTCAACCCTAACTAATTTATTTAAAAGTTAATTTTTCTTAAGCTTATGCTTATTGTGAAAAATGTTTTCTAGCTTCATGAAAGTTACTACACGATTAGAAAATTATTCATATATATTTAATAACAGCTTCTTAAGACTTTTAGGCGTAATTTTTGAAAAATCAAAATGAGCTTTTGAAAATCTAAAATGAGCTTTTGATATGTAAAAGTTGATTTTATATTCGTTTGATTTTTAAATACTAATTAAGGTAACTTTTTTTAAAAAAAAACCTCTTATGTAAAAAGTAGAAGTTTTGACAAGGCTTTCAATCTCATAAATCGCTTTTGACTCTTCCAAAAAAGTTTCGAGCAAATTCTTAAAATGTAGATTATTATTATCACATAATCAAGTCTTCAATGCGCCACTCACTAGATACAAAAATTTTATTAAAAAAAAAAAAAAAGAGTGGACGTGATCTTTGTTTGCTCATGTATCATGTTGAACTGTTTGATTAGAAAACTTAAACGATTAGAAAAGACAACATATATATCATATAATCACATTTTCAAAATAAACTTATTAGACCGAGTCTCTTTTACGAGGAGAGGATGAAACCATTAATTTCTCTTTGAAAAAAATAAAGCAAATACAAAGTAAATTACTTATTTTAAAATAAGAATAAGTAGTTTTCTTCTTAAATGTGGATAAGTGAACTTTATATTTATAAAAAAATTAGTAGACTACTTATTCTAAAATCTGAAAGTGAAAATAAGCAAACAGAATCTCCTTTTTATTGTTTGAAGAATTACTTTCTTTCTCGAGATTCTTTGAAATTTCTCCCATTTCACACAAACAGAATCTCCTTTTTATTGTTAATTTGAGCAGAAGTTTGGCTTTTAAGACAAGCTCAATTACAAAATCAAGGATGGTTTCTTTTATTCTTGTTCTATTATTTATTGTTACCATATCAAACACTCTTGTATCAAAAATGTTTTCTATCATTTTTAGGCACGAATTGATGAAATCTTCTCCAGCATCCAGCCTTTCGAATGTTTCAATAAATTACCTATTGAGTAACATGCGAGGACAAAAGGCAATTGTGACTGTTAGGTTTTTAGTGTTGACAATTCTGTAGACAAATGACTGATTCGTAACGTATTGTAAAAGTCAAGGACCTAGGGTACAATTTGTATAAATTGAGTTATGAAATCTAGGGTTCAAGCATGAAATGAGGAGAAACACGGCACCACATTATTCCTGGCCTATCGCCTGGACACTGCTCGAGCAACCAAAACAGAATTGCTGTCGCGCGCTTGTCGCCCGACTCTCGCTTGAGCGACAGGCCGTCGCTCGCCTGTCGCCGAGGTTTCGCTCGAGCGACAAGTTGTTTCGAAAAATTCTAATTCGAGATTTTAAACAGATTTTTCCGACCCATTCAACCTAATTCCCCCTCCTATAAATATCTAAGTCGTTTGACGAATATTGGTGTGATTGTTCAATATATTACTTCTTCCTATCATCTTTTGAAGATCCAATATATTCTTACATTGATTTTATCATTTTGATTCTTGAAATCATACAACCACCGATTGAGAAAAACATCAATTCCTTAAATCAAAACGCCACCTACTTCTTATTGGTCATAAGCAGGTACTTTCTCAATAGGAATTCAGAAGTTTCTGGAGATTGAGAGAGGTTGGACTACAAGCGCAGAAAAAAGAACATGAATAGATGATTCCTGGATATCCACTTGGAAGAGAGGTGTGCAGAAGAACGTAAGACTGCTACAACATATCCTTGTAGAAGATTGTATGTCTGTAAGTACAACAGAACTTGGAAGCTACAATAGGTAGATCGAGAGATCTAGCAGGTTGGCTAGACAGTATATACGGTAGCAGATCACAAGGCTGTAATGAGCAGCAGATCTTGAAGTTGCAGGGTTTACAACAACTAGTGGAACTAGTTTGGAATTGAACTGTAACCCACATTGTCTATAGTGAAGGTAATTGGCTTGATCCCAGAGTTTTTACCCAGTTGGGTTTCTCCGTCATCATATCGGTATTCATTGATTACTGATTTCATTATATTGATTGATTATACAACTGCAGTATTCAAATTTAGGACTAAAATTGAATTATATGCTTAATCATCTAGAAACTATTAAAAAGTGCTTGTTACTTTTAATAGATTAATTATAAAATTGAATTATATGCTTAATCATCTAGAAACTATTAAAAAGTGACTTGTTGCTTTTAATATATTAATTCCGCACGTAAGATCGAACTTATTTGTTAACTATGCATTTTTTCAGTGATGGTACAAGTTCAAGTAATATGGGCTTTGAAACTTATATTTTTATCTACAAAAATACGTGTTTCAGACTCTCAGTATGCAGTCACATCTACACACAAATAACACATTATTAACAAATGTATGCTTTATTGTTGAACTCTCTCAAAAGGAAAACCACAAACGAATCACAAGAGGATGGTGGTCCGACTTCAAGAAATCAAAGCGTTCCATCCAGACAATAGGATATAAAGCTCGTCGATATTCATCACAAACGAACCAATCTAACCGAGTGACCTATTTGGGCATAATGGCTGCCAAATTACTTCAAATCTTTGAACTTTGCCTACCTCGACTCTAGTTGAGTCATTGCTAAGTAGAGACAACTTAGACGGTGGATTGACAATCAACAATTGTAGTCAATATTTATGTAGAACTTTCAACTCGACGCTAAAATTAGGCAGAAGGACATTGATTGTTTTAACATTACTTCAACGAACTTTGTCTAAGTCGACTTAGCTGAATTGTTAATAATCTTCTTGTAGAAAGTTTTGTCAACTCGTTATGTTTCTATTGATAAGGCAAATCAGTGCACAATCCATGTGGTCCCTTCGTTTATAAATAGATGTAGTGATAGTAACGAGCCGAGTCGAGCGGCTTGTGAGCCCAAGCTCGAAGCTCGGTATTAGCTCATCAAAAACAACACTTGAGCTTTTTTGGCTCGAGTTGAGCTGGCTCACATACTTCTTGATTTTTTTTACTCGAATATATGAAAAGTTAATCGTTAATTTACAAAGTACAAAATTAAGCCCAAGTTTGTCTCATTTTAAAATAAAAATCTTTAATTTTGATACTCATTTTCAATCACATATTTATACAATAAAATATTTTGCACGTAAATTCAAATTTTTTTCTACTTTTTAATCATACATTCTCAAAAAAATACTACTCAAAACCCAATTTTATCAAAATAATGACCTTTAAATATGGACTAAATATGTCTGTAGTTGAAATTTACAAAGTGGTCAATAATTTTACAAACTAAAAAATTTAATTATGCAAGTGGTTTAAACATCAAGCAACAACCCTCCTTTTTTTTTCAGGACTCAGGACCAGTTATATTCATTGTATGCAGAGTTAAAATTGCACACGAATAAAATATTACGTGCACAATCTTTTTTAAAAAAAAGAATGAAGCAAAAAATT
>CAIGRN010069785.1:0-10249 GCA_903798345.1 Fraxinus anomala
TTATTTGAATGGAGGGTAAAATGATCAAAATATGGTGAAAATGACGTTCAGCACACGAAAAGCGATAGATAAGGGTATAAATGCCAAGAAATGAAAGGTATTGACGGTTTCCAAAATCAACCTCAAAGGTAGGGACGTTTTGTGCTAATTAACCAGTAAAAAAATGTTCGTTGAAAAGATGATTTTTTTTTAAAATTGTTCAATGACAACATATTACGTAACATGTTGTGAACAATATTGTCAAAATGATTATACATCAAACATTGTTCTAAAAAATAAATCTATTTTAAAAAATCTCACTTTAAAAAAAAAAAAGTTGTCACTTTTTTGAATTTCTAACTTCTAAATTCTAATTTATAGGTTATTGTGTTATTAAAATAAAGTTATGTTTAGTTAATATAAGTAAAGCATAATCACAAATTGACAACACATAAAAGAAAATAAACTATCTACTGGATCTATTTTAAAATTTTGATTAGTGTTTTTTATATTTTTTAGTGTTTGTCATTTTTTGAACTTCTATTATTTTCAACTTATAGGATGTTGTATTCCTTAAATAAAGTTATATTTTATTTTTAGTTAGTAGAAGTGAAACATAATCACAAATAAATAATATATAGAAGAAAATCAAATATCCCTGGATCTATTATAAAGTTTTGATTGTGTTCCTCACTTTTTTAAGTATTTGTGAATTTCTATCACTTTTTTGAATTTACGTCATTTTTTAAATTATTATTATTATTATTATTTTAAATTTCTAGCACTCTTGAGTGGCAAATATTAATTTTTAATAAAAGTGACATCGTATATCATTTTTATTAAAAAATAACACTTAACTTTACACAGTATTTTTTACTTCCTAAAAGCTTTTTATATGATAAATGAGTTGACTGTATTGGTAGATAATGGTGGCAGTGAATTGACTTAAAAATGTTTGACGTTTTGATTTGTATTTTATCGATAAACTAACTTAAAGACATAATTGTCAAACTCGACTTGGACATAGACCCAGACAATGCAGATAGCCAATGAGTTAGTGGTTCAACCGGTGACCCGATGGTTCAATCAATGGATCATTGCATAAAAACCTACGAAAAATATAAGTATAAATTTTTTTAGTGACAAAATTAAAATTTTTAATTTATTTTTCACTCATTATTTAGGTCTATAAAATAAAATGTTGTACCAAAGTTTTTTAAAAGAATATTTTTATAAAAGCTGTAAATGATTTATTAGATAGATATAAATTATTGTACACAAACAACACTAAAATACTTTATGTTCAAGTGGTGAGGAATCCATTATTTTTCTTAGACGTGCAAAGTTCCATTCCATTGGACCCAAAAATTTTGTAAGAAGATTTCAAAATCCAATCAAATTGATCAATCGGGTATAGTAAATCGTCGGTTAACTTGGTCAAAATTTGATTTTGACTGAATCAAGTACATTTATATCAAATTAACCTGCCTCGTCTGATCAATGGTCTGGGCCGCAAGTTTTTCGATCCGATTGACCGGGTTGACTCGAGTTTTATAATTATGCTTAAAGGTGTTTAGCGACGAACGTAGAAAGAGGATGGACAGTGGTTGTGCTATTTTATTTTTATTTTGTCACTTTATTAAATTGATTTCAATGTTTTAATTGATGTTTTGTCACTGTTTTAAATTTGTCACTTTTTTCAGTGTTTGTCAATTTTGTTTGAATTTTTGTACTTTTTAGCGTGTTACTTTTTTTCTGTCACTTTCTTAAAATTTGTATTACTTTTTCGAGTGACAAACATCATTTTTTAATAAAAATGATATTCTATGTGTTTTTTAATTAAAAAAAAAAGTGACACAAACAAAAGTTAAAAGATAACAGAATGTCACTTTTTTTTTTTAATTTAAAAAGTGACATTGTGTCACTTTTTTCGACACTTAATTTTACACCATATTTTTTACTTTCAAAATATTTTTCATATGATTTTCAAAAAACCCCTAATTTTAGGGTATTTCCGTAAGTTGCCTTATTTTAAATAAGTATCGCTCAATTTGGGTAGTTAAAGGTATGGGCAGGCCCATAATTATAAAGGAAAATTGACATAAACAGCACTAAAATTAGAAACAATGTAGAAATATTTTTGGTAGTTTCTATTAATAAAAAGGACAGAGCCATTTTGATATAAAGTGGAAAAATTTCTACATGTGCACGGTAACGTGGAGTGTCATTTTCAACAATTTTCGAACAAATAATTTAGTCCTTCTCTAATAATTTTACTTCAAAGTCAAGTTTCGATCGAGAATTTTTCCAAACAATATAAAAAGTTAAATAAAAACAAAAGTATACAAACGAGTTCGAATAGTATTCCATTTCTATTTTGTGCTATTTACATAAATTCATCAGCAATTTTCAAACAAATAATTTGCTCGACCTTTAATAATTTTACTTTAGGGTCAATTTCTAACATTTGAGGAAATGACTTTTCCAGACAATATTGAAATTGTAATTAAAAGAAAGTGTATGCAAAAGAGTGCAGATGTCATTACATTTCTATTTTAGTGGTATTTTATCTAAATTTATTGACACATACATAATTTGATTGTTAGGCCTAGTCGATATTAAATTAGAAAAAAACTTAAAAATTCTACGAACTGAAATATTGATCTTGTTTTAATACCGCCCAACACGATACACCACCTTTATTTCTTCGTTTAGTAAATATATATTGAATAACAAATGCGATGAAGATTTGAACATGTGCGGAAGATGCAAAAGAAAAATTGGAATTCTTCTAATTAATCGCAATATCGAAAAAAAATTAAGTGACAACTTCAACCTAACGAATAACATTCGAAGTTTGATAATATGTTATGTTAAAAAAAAAAAAAATGTTGTGTTATCATAACATAATTTGATCTCAATCTTTTAAAGCCATTGTTCTCTGTTGAAAAATACTTTGAAACTTCCTTACTTGGATAATCAAATTTCCTAATGAAGGGATTATTAAACTCTTAAAGAAACTTATATGAAATTTTAATCCATTTGTTTGTGTATGATAAAACTGCAAAAATTTATGGGGTATTTGATGAACTTTAAAAAGAGTTTTTCGAAAAAAATAAGTTTTGAAATAGTAATTTTTCATAGAATGTGTGGTTAAAAAGTGGGAAATTTTTTTAATTTACGTGCAAAATGTTTTAATGTGAGATTACGTGATTAAAGATTTTGATGAGTTTTTTGTTAAAAGAGAACTTTTGAGGAATGGTAGACAAATATGAGCATAGGAAGGTGACTGCGCAGTGTCTATCAATGCAAACACAGAGTACAGAATCAGCAATATCATCCCACGCCACCCCACTTTTCTATAGACAGGACTTTCATAAAGTTCAACATGACAAAGCTCCCTTTCCTTCTTAGGTTTATATATATATTTATCAACGTTATAGGATGACACTCTCTGTCTCAACTTTGTAATTATAATCAACTTTGTTTTTCTGATTCTAGAACTATAACTCCTCACTACCAACCATGGCTGAGCCTGAGAAGGTAACAAGTTTGATCACACCCCGCTAATTTCTGATCGTTTTTATTTGATCAGATTTCTTGTTTGATTTTGCTTCACTTTCATTTGATGTAATAGAAAACTGTAATGGTGCTGAAAGTTGATCTCCAATGCCCCTGCTGCTGCAAGAAGATCCAGAAAATTCTCTGCAGAATTCCTCGTGAGCCTTCTTCTTTTAAATTTTTTTTTTTTTTTTTTTTTTAAACTTTTAAGCAATAAGCAATATTTTGGATTATGACTGACCCTGTTTTCTGTTCTTTTATTTCGTGGTGGGAAAATTTTGGGACAAGAGAAATTAGGGACAGGGTGTTTGATGAAAAGGAAAATACAGTGACAATCACTGTAATATGCTGTATCCCCGAGAAGATTCGTGACAAATTGTGTAGCAAAGGTGGCAAGTTCATTAAGAGCATTGAAATCAAAGAGCCTCCAATGCTGAAACCCGAAGAGCAAGAGAAACCGGAATCAAAATGCAAGGGAAATGCACCACCACTGGCTGCCCCTAAGCCCAAACCACTGACTAACCCCGCACAGGGGCCGCCAGTAGGACTCCCGCCGCATCATCCAGTCAATCCTTGCTGTGGGCTGTGCTATGAAGGTTACGGCGGTGGGCCTTGCTACCATGGTTCTGGCTTTCCGCCACAGCCGTGCTGCGACGGGAATTATGCATGTGGACGTGGATATATATATGGCAGGCCGCCTTGCTGTGTTACGAGGAGGTGCGATTACTTCAGTGAAGAAAACACTACAGGCTGCACAATTATGTAATTTGTTACATAATTTGGATTTTCTGTCAATGGATTTTGGGGTATTTTATGGCCAGATGTTAATCTGATTAAGTTGTTATTAAGAAAAAAGTCTTCTACTGGTGTTTGCAAATTTTTGTTTTGTTTTGTTTTGTTTTGTTTTGGTTATTTTTTATTTTTAAATTCAGATTTCAAGAAACGCCCCTTTTGATAGGGATTAAAATCTCGAGTCAATAATTAATTTTAGTTACGTATTTCATGAATTTCACAAATTTTCAACAATACATTTCATCAACTTTTATCAAAATACAATAAAAATTGGATTTTAATCCCACCAAAGAGGGGATAAATTTGTTAACTAGTTTTGTTATCGTAATTTTCATTAAAGATTACATAATTACGACATGAAAAAGTTGTTAACTTGAGAAAATAATCAAATTAGTCTAATCTCACAAAGCGTTGCGATATTTGGTCATGATGATTGGGACTTAATGAAGACTATTTTACGTATTTATATATTTTGTGATATAGAATATCAAATGGTAAGTGAAAAGTTTTGGTTTTGATATTTTAGAATAATATTAGGGATTAAATAACTTTACGAGATTAGGAGTTGTCAAATGGGGACTTAATCTAGAAGATTAGGAGTTGGTTAAAAGAGTACAAGAGATTTATTCTTTTAATTATTGTATGCTCTTTTCACGCTTCACATCACCATATTATCTATTTATAGCTCTTCACAATTGTATTCTTGCAGAGAAAATCTTGTCATGATCAATCCCTTCTAACTCGGAGTTTTCTTCTTCTTTTGAATTGATGCACTTTCAATTGTGATAGAGAAAAATGGCGATTCTCTAAAAAACATGAACGAGTTAGAAAGGTTTGCTTATAAATATAGCCCATGTTTGGTCCGGATTAAAATTCGATTTTAATTCAAGTTAAAATCAAACAATCAATATTAATCACATCTTTTATGGGTTCTACAACTTTTCAATCACACAATTCAAAAACTTCTATCAAAATCTACTAAAAATCTAATTTTAATCTCCAAACAAACACCCTCGTAATTCCATCGGTATTTGTCACCTTTGACAAAAAGTCTCAAAAACTTACTTGTAAGAACTTCCCCTTTTCGAATTTGCAATGACTCTTCAACCTTGTCTTTAATTCCATGGAACTTCGGCCAAATATTTAACGATGTTGATATATGTTAATCCTGAACAAAATTTCTGCACCAGACAAAATATATAACATCATTGTTTTCTTCATAACTTGAATGAGCGAATAGTTCTTGTTCTTCGGTCTTCCGTTTTGTTGCAACATCATTGTTTTCTTCCTATCTTGAAACATCTTGACGCGTCCTTTTCTTGCTCACAACTTTCGTGTATCCCTACAGATATAGGGTCCGTTTGACATGATTTTTGAAAAGTCAAAATGAGCTTTTGAGACTTAAAAGTTGCTTTTAAATTCGGTTGACTAATTTTATGAAAATATTTTGATAACTAAAAGAGCTTTTAGAAGAAGTTAGTTCAACGTGACTTCTTTTAAAAATCCAAAATAGAAAGTACTTTTAAAAATTAATTTTTTAAACAAAAATTTGAAAAACTTGTTCCAAAACTTTTCTAACAAAATCTATACCAAATGGGCCCACAGTCCACTGGCTTATTCCAAAGCACACTCCGAGGCAATATTTATTCATGGCTTTGCCCTCCTAGCCACTTGTGACATTATGGAATTTTATCACATAATACTTATTCGTAGTACACTGGTTCCATTTTCATAGCTACCGTAGAACTCTTTTGTGGATAAGCTATAACCAGCCTGTGAACATCACATTTTACAAGTGAAGTTTCTGGACTAATCTGATTGTAAAGTGTCGATGAGCCTTTTTCACAAGAGAGATGTGCTCTTGGGATATTTTACCAATATTTATTGGAAATTTTGAGCCCTTCTTATGCACATATCGCAGGATGCTTAAACAATGAAATATAAGAATGCCAATATTACTATTTAAATTTTGCAATCAATAGGTTTTACCGTCTGTATCAGACTGAGCCTCCGTGTGATAATTATTATTTTAAATTTTTTTTTTCTACTTACTCATTTTCAACAATATATTCACCTAATAAAATATTCTGTATATAAATTTAAAAATTTTCCCTACTGTTTAACTAGGGACGTCAACAAGCCGAGTCAAAACTCAAGGCTCGGGTAAAAATGACTCGAGCTTTTTTGATCCGAGCAAAGCCAATGCTTGGCCAAAAAATTGAAGCTTGGTTTGGGCTTGGCTCCTTTTTCTTAATTCGTGACATTCTAATTTTTTTTTTTTGAACAATAGAAAGTATGTGCAATTTTACCTCGTATTTATAGTAAAAAAATACGTCCTCTTCTACAAAATTAAATTCAAATTTTAACTTTATATTTTTGTATTAAATGTAGTTGCCTTTAATAAGCAACCATGATTACAGTTGCATGCTGATGCTACCAAAAGTCGTATCAAACACGAGTTAAGTGAATTCGAAATTGCTACTCTTGAAGTCCATAACATCTTTTATAAAGCCAAAATTTAGCAAAAGCATAAAATATAAGAATGACCTTTGTTAGAGATTACATTTAGGTTAAAGTCAATAATTAATTTTATTCTCATATTTGATGAGACTCACAAATGAAATTTGCAATTGAAAAGTTGTGGATCCCATAAAATGTGTAATTAAAATTAATTTTTAATTTTGATCTAGATTAAAATTTTTATTAAACAAGGGCTTAATAAACTTCTATCAAAACATAATATTGACCAATATTTACAACACAATAAACTCATGTTTGGTGAAGATTAAAATTAGATTTTTTAGTAAATTTTGATAAAAATTGACGAAATATATAGCTGAAAAATTGTGAATATCATGAAACTTATGGTTAAAATTAATTATTAACTTTAATTTATATTAAAATCCAAATTTTAATTCGGACCAAATATGGGTTCAACATAATCAAATTGTTGAATTCATTATTGATTTTTAAATAGGTGAATAATATAATTCAAACTTATGAAAATTACATTATGCAGAGTGGTTCACAAGTTATCTTTTATAGCTCATATTTTAATTTTCCACAGTCAACGATGGTGTTCGTTAAAATTTCGCAAGCGTATGAAATCGTTGACATGTCATAACTTTGATGAGATAGAGTATCGTCCCACAGATAAATTTCAATTCAAGTTTAATAGTTTTGTATAGAATTCGAATTGTGTAAATAAAAGAGAATTTTTTATTTTATTTTATGCTAAATTATCTAAGAAAGCGGCAAAAAATATTTTTGTATTAAATTGTGGATGATTGCATTGGATTTTGAATTCACCTATTGTTATTTATTTAAATTCATGATTTTTAATCTAATCATATTTATGTGTTCTTGACAATCAATAAATCAAATGTATTTAACTTTATTTTTTAAAGATAAATTAATTCTATTCTAATCACGACTCAGATCTATTTATAGCCCGAATTTGAATGATTAAAATGTATTAAATTTAAATTATCAATATGATTTTAAACATGATAAATGTTATTCATAACATCAATTGAACATATTAATTTTGCCGCATTCTAAACTTATTATGAGTCTCCAAACACTACAAAAATCAACTAATTATCTAATTTATGACCAAACAATTACATAATGCAATAAGAATTAAAATTAATCAAGAAACGTAAGAAATAAACTAAATTATTAGTTTTGAACTTAAAACAAATAAACAATGAGGTTCATCTCATCCAATATAAAAATGGATCTAATCTAACACACTTTTAAATATATTACAAAAGGAATTCTTTCGAGTGGGTCTGACCTTTTGATAAGGTACGATCTAAATCGTCAATTTTGAAATGGTTTAATCTAATAGTTGGAATTAATTTGGCCATAAGATGTGATCATTCGAAGAGACACAAATAAATCTATAAATAGGACCTTCCTAATTCCATTTTCTCTACTCCAAATCAATTCTTAATCATTGATTTCAAATTCTTTCTTTCTAAATTCTTTCTTTCTCGAAATTCTGTCGAAAGAATTTACTTATTTTTGAGTTTCACATTTGATATTTATCATTTGAAACCTTCCATTTTAGAAGAGTACATTCGAACGTTTGTTTGCTCGGCATACTTTATGTTGCGCTACATTAATTTGGAAGGAGTATTGTATCTTGGGAGACAAACATCTATTTGATTTTGTTAGCACTCGTGTAAATCCATCTTAAAGAGATTTACATTCACATACCTCACTTCATTCATCTCCTTCGAATTTCTGCATTTTCTACATTTGAGTAAGTCGTGATTTGTTCATTATTATGTACGTACTGTGAATTTGGTAAGTTGTTACTCTATCCTATTTGAATACTCGTATTTTTTTATTAGCGGAATATAAATTATGCATCAAATTATCCAACAATCTCAAGACAAATTTCTTTTGCATATTATATTCTGATTTTTTTTTTCATGCCTCTATGGTGCATGCATTATATGTTTGTTCTAAATTTAAAATTTATGTAATGTATGGATAACATATTAAAGTTTATGTTTGAATCAAATTCCATGGCTGCATGTAATTAATTGCATATTGTGATTAAACAATCTGATAGTGCTAATATCATATGCAAGGTCATTATTTGAAAAGTCTAATGCATAAATAAAATTCGTGTTTTTAAGTTTGAAATCGATTTGAGGGCATTCTCATCTCAATATTAAATCACATTTCTGCATCAAATGGTTATAACAATTTTATGTGCATTTACATGTTAGTGGCAATTAATGGTTGTGTATTTATCTGCTTTTATTTTAGTGTATTTATCTGCTTTTATTTGATAAAATAACAGTGCATGACTTCTGTTTTTTACACGCGTTCCTAACACAAAAAGTTTATAAACTTTAGCGAAACAGTGGTGTGGTTATATTCATGTCTCTTTGCTGGTTTTCTTATTCTGAGATACTGCCTCTAGATGGAATTGTGAATGGACAACAAGAGAAGGAAAAAAATTGTGAATAAGAGAAGAAAATTGTTGGGTTAAAACCTAGGCACAGATGCCAATCCTTAACGTGAAAATTTATGAATTTATATAGGATATATGATTCTCACATACAATTATTTCTAAAGGAAAAGGTAAGAACTTTTATGAATTTTCCTTTATGAATATNCAACAAGAGAAGGAAAAAAATTGTGAATAAGAGAAGAAAATTGTTGGGTTAAAACCTAGGCACAGATGCCAATCCTTAACGTGAAAATTTATGAATTTATATAGGATATATGATTCTCACATACAATTATTTCTAAAGGAAAAGGTGAGAACTTTTATGAATTTTCCTTTATGAATATTTTTCTTTTAAAGCGATATACTTGTGAAGTGTTGTTTCATGAAAGTGTGCCAATTCAAAAGAAACTGTTGAGTTTGTTTTGTTTTAGTTGGTTTATGTAATTGACAAATTTTGTGGACAAAATGACTAAATTGGATAGATTGTTAAAGTTCTAGGAGTAATGTACAATTTGGTCAAAAGTTAGTTAATAGGTATAGGGTTTCGAGTTTGGAATAAGGAGGAAAACGCCGCGGATTTGCGCTGGACTGTCACCAAGGGTTGGCTCGAGCTACAAAAGCAGAAACATCGTCGCTAGATTGTCGCCCCTCCTTCGCTCGAGCGACAAGCTGTCGCTCGACTGTTGCTGGGCCCTCGCTCGAGTGACAGTGCTGTCCAAGAAATTTTTATTTCACGAGTTCAAGGCTATTTACCCGGTCCATTCGTTTCTTGACCTACATATAAATATCAGAACTCACATGTACAGTTTTCTAATTGAGAGGAACATGTCAGAGAGTGAATCTATCACATCATATCTTTCAACTTTCACTTTGTGTGAGATCTTTTGGTGAGAAAAACATCAGATCCAAATCCAAATACCAAACCACAACTTCCTACATATCTGT